>JARJDW010000736.1:0-35252 GCA_030264715.1 Adinopsis sp. GC000173
GTAACAAAAATGTTATGCAAAGTATTGTAGAATGATTGTTTGAGCGCATTTTTAGTGCGATCGCCATCATCATCGTCATGATCACAAGTACGCAAGAATGAAATGTTGGCGGTGAAAATATTTTTTCACTCGAATGAATAAAAAATGAATGCCCATTTTTACCGGTATTAATCTGATCGTGCATCTACATATTACCGGTGTGTCTCCAGCCTAATTAATGTACACACATGTGATTTATGTATGGCTTTGTTAGGTTGGAGAAAAACCGCGCCGCCGCGCGTACAAAACAACAACTGGAACAGCGCGCAACTAACTCACTTCTCACCCGATAATATAACCTTCCATCTAAGGCGCTAGATCGCCGCTGATTATCCATACAATTAAATGCCAAAACGATTCATTAAATACGCGATGTGCGTTTCGCTAAATGGCAGCCTTTGCTGCGCACAGCCAGCCGGCAACCGGGCTTGTTCATTTACGCCGCGCTGCTAAATAGACGTATACACACACACATATATACAAAAAAGACCAACACAATGATGTATATGCATTGTCTCTAAGGAATTGGCACCTTAACAAACTCGATTCGAACAGCAGCGCAGTCTAAAAAAACCAATATTATTTATTTCAAAGGCTCAACGTTTCAAATTTTGATAGGAGCGCTGTTAATCTTTTCCAATGCGCGATATCAAGTTAAAATTTTATTTCGTTATCAAATTTTGCTCATTTTGTGTTATTTTGCAGAAGATTTATTTTCTATAGTTTTGTAATTTTTTAATATTTTTCTAAACACTGACGAAGGGATTTAATGCTAGTTTGTGTAATTTTTGTTACAAGTGTAAATTATTACCAAGAAGTAATGCAGATTTGAAGAATACGTTGATAAGAATATTAATCCGTTTTAATTCATTACTTCTGAATCTAATAATATATATTCAAAGAGGCATTGTGCTGGGCAATGCTGAATATTTTAAGATATAATTAGCACTAGATTGCCCTTCACATCTTCTTGAAACATGTGTCCATTGGGGTATGGGGTATGATTTATGTGAATTATGTAATCCAGTTTACAGGACATCCCTAATAATTACAAATGCGATTTTTGTAAATTTAAAGACGAATTTACAATATGTCGCTTTTTACCTATTTTATTTGTTAGAGTGCAATTCCCTACCAGTTTCGCCATTACCCCTTCATGGTTTTTGCGCTGTTCTTGTTTTTTTAATACTGAATAACATTAATTCGGAAATTTTTTATATCCAATTTGATAGTATATTAGTTGCTCTTTCGTGTATGTTAGTTACAATTTATTCGTTATTTGTTATTTAAGAATAATAACCAATTATTCTTAGGGGTGCGGAATTCCCCCACTTTCTTCTAATACTGTTAGATATATCTACTATTATTTACCATACTTTATTCTTTATATAAAATCATTAAATGCAAAAAAAAAATAGAAACTTAATGTTGGTGGCTAACTTGAAATAGCCCTTCAACCAAGTGTCTTATAAAGTATAAGCGATATTATTTGTTGACCATACAAATAGTGATTAAGCTATGCTTATAGTTGCTTTCATGAATATTCCATGCAATTCATACAAATAAACAGACATGCACTTATTTAATTTCCGCTGAAATTGTGAGTCTCACTCGCAAAAATCGCAACCTCGTGAAATTCGATTCGTCTGCATAACCCTAAAATCATACAACATGCTTACTCCCCATAAAAAGCGACTCTCTTTGAATTAGTCAAAAATTAAATCAAATATTGGATGAAAGACAAAAGCTCATTGTTTTCTTGGCATATTAAAAAAAAATCGTCCCCTGAAACATGAACACTAAAATTACGGAAAAAAATACGGCAGGTAGAATTATTCCAAATTAGATGCAATATCAAATTGTGTGTACGAAAGAGATGATGAAAACAGTCCGCATAAACTCTGCAATTATAGATAGATAATTAGATAAAAGAACGAATTCAGCAGCAGCATAAAAGCTTTTCATATTAATTAATTGCAGTTATAATGGCCTTAAAACGCTTTATACAAACAATGCACACGCTCTATGATTATAGAAAATTTGATTAAAAATTGTACATACGTAAAGCTTTTAAAACTGAAAGCGTTCCACGCCGAAAAATAACTTGCTTAGTAATACTAGGTATATTTATTATCTACATACATCATACACATATGCATTGGCCGAATGAATAATTAATTGCATGTCATCGTTGCTGCATTCAGTGTCTTTTCATTTTTGTGAAATAACACACATTCGTACATATACGTACGTTAATTGCGCGCAGATGATGCATTTTAGTTTTTTGCTTAATTACTAAATGATTGTGTCGATATATAATACACGTGTATAATAGAATTATAATTACCGCGTTTTCTTTGAAATATAGAATTGTTTGCCTACAGGAACGTATTTAGTTTTAAAATTTTTATTAAATTGATAATTTATTACACATTATAACATGTTTTCATTTAGAAATTATTTAAATATATTTTGAAAAGCTCGCGCGCGCGCGCCTCGATGATCATGCTCCTCGCTCGTTGCTCGTATATTCACAGCATTAAAATTCATTAATTTATACTTAAATTTATTAATGATAAATAAATTATATATATTTGTAATTGTATTTAATTAAATAATAAAACGCTATGAAAACTAGTGTTTTATTATAAATTATAATTAATTCTATGTGGTTTTCAAATCTAACTAACCATTATCTAATTTTTTTTCTTCTTCTATACACAACACTCATGAAAATGAAAAATTGAGAAATTACATCTATTAACAAAAAATACATTTGCTTTTGTTAAGACATTTTTTCAAATTATAATTAGATAGATGGGAACATAATAGTTTGCTGCAAAAGGGACAATAATAACATATTTTTTTTTATAAATTCATGAAAATTCTTTAAACCTTGTTGTTATATCATGTTTTTGAAAACTTTGTGCCTTTTCTTAATTTTTCCTGTATGTTGCTAAAGCATTTTTATCCAAAAATCTTTGCTTCACATTACATAGCTCGTCCTTTTTATATCAAACAAATTAACAACAAAATACTACATACTCGATATACAATTATAACATTTATTTTAAAGATAACTTAAAATGAAATGTAACACGGGTAGATAGACATTTTATAAAAGGACCGAAAAAGACATATTTTTTATCTGGAACTTTATCATGTGATATGCTTTAAATGTAACTTATTATTTAAAATTGATCGTTTGATACAATAAAGTAGTGACTCTAGGAGTAGCTACTATTTTACAGCAAACCTGGCATTACAACTGTTCGCTATTTTTGAGTAACGCAAGAAGCATTCGTCAGAGCTTTATAGGTAATTTTTACACAATAACAGAACTAACTTTTTTATTTGCTGGACCAACACATATGGTTCAAAATTGAAGCAGTCCCTTCAATTAGTACTTTAATTATGCACGAAGAACAATAAAATACTAATATAAATTAAATTAGATTATAAACAATTGCAATAATTTAATTTGTATATAAAGAGTCGAATAAGATAACTTATAATGAAGTATAACACAGGTAGATATGCAATTTATCAAAGGACCGAGTACGACATATTTTTAGTCTTGAACTTTATCATGTGACATGCTTTCAACGTAACTTATTATTTAAAATTAATCGTTTTGGTACAATAAAATAGTAACTCTCTAGGAGTGGCTACTATTTTACAGCAAACATGGCACTATAACTATTTGCAATTTTTGAATAGCGCAAACTAATTTTAATTGCAGCAGACCCTTCAATTATTACTTTAATTATGTAATAAAATACTATTGTAAATTAAATTAGATCATGAACAATTGCAATAATTTAATTTGTATAAAAAGAGTCGAATTAATTTTATTGCATTTAATCTTTTAATCGGTATAATGCGAATATACAACATTAAAAAAATATTAATTTCATGCTATTATTATTGTAATTAAAAAATATATATTAACATTGTTTCATATTTGCACTTTGATGCATTTAATTTGATTAAAGCGTAAAATTTCCTTTCTGTTTCATAGATTGATAGATACAACCTAACACACTATGCGTTTCACTCTGTGTTTGCATATTTTAATTCTTCGAGTCCGTGCCTGCCTATTTACAAAAAGGGGAATTTTAATGTAAACGATGAAACAATCAATAAATTTCCTTTCGATACATACACGTAGGTATATTATATTATAAGAACGAATGGAAAACACACAGTACTCGAATTGTTTTTCATGGCAATTATAATTGAGGTTAGAGATTCGTGGAATTACTATGAGCGAGTAATTAAATTTGTCTGCATAAACATACAACGATTAGTTTACGTGGAAGTGCAGTTGAATGCTCCATTTATCGATTAATAATTTTTTATTTTCGAACAACAAAAAATCGGAGCTGGTAGTGTGTTTTTTTTTCGTACAGATTATTTTAATAATGGTTATTTCGTTTATGATGACATTTTAAGTTAAGTTTAAGTATTCAAAATTGGTTAGTTTACTCATTTTTTGACCATAATGCTTAATTAAATTTAAAGATTCTATAAATTGAATGTAATATTCGTTGACTATCCAAAAATTTAGTCAGTAATAAGAAGATTAGATTGCAATTTTTATGCCTGTAAATTTTAGAAAATTGAGACGCATTCTTAGAAATCAATGATCATTAGATTTAAAGTTACTTACAATATTTCATGGAAATTCATGAAAAATCGATTAATTTTGTAGTTGAATTGAAATGGAACAAGGTAGTAAGTAGGTAGGTAGGTAGTAAAGTGAATGCACGATTAATAATTTTAACAGTTTTTTTATTCATTATTACTTTATTTATGTTTTAGCTAAACAATTAGAGACATAAAATGACAATTAGAATTGTTGCGGTTGAAAATTCTCGGAAAAAAGTGGTAATTAAATTTTGTCTGCATAAATGCACGATTATTTTTAACGTGTTTGTAGCATATTATGGTTGAACGCTCCATTTATTGATTAATCATTTTCTTTATGATTAATTTTTTTTTCGGTGCAGATTGCGTCCGATTTTTTTTAATAATGGTAATTTCATTTTATGTACAAGAACCGATGGCACCTTACAATCATTTTGAGGGCGCAAATTAATATTTTTCCATCGCCGTTGCCGTATGTTGTACCTATATACGTTTAAAAAATTATGAAAATTGTTTTAATTGCGATTATTGTTTCGTGGAATTTATTACAATAACGTGCCTACTAATAAGTAGTTGGCGTATTATTTTTAGTATATATGTGGTGTATAGTAGGTATGTTATATACACTAAGTTATTATATAGTGATGATGAGCGTTCGTGTAAGCCAAGTTATATTTCGTGCAGTAAGGAAAAAGGCAGTTAATTATTTTTATTTAAATTACTTAGATGCATATACCAGTTATGATTTAATATTTTCTACATATAAAGCGACATATAGTTTATATACCACACCTCGAAAAAAACATGAAGAAGAAGAAAAAACGACACGACGCGCTTACATATGCACTTTATACATGACGAATTCATTTATAGAAAATGTGTGTGCATGTGTAGATAATTTTATTATAAAGATATGAACATATTTGGTGCGATCATTAAAATTATTGCAGCTTTGCCTATTTGTTTAAATTTTAAAGGTGATTTATTATTGTTTTAATTCGTTTAGAAGTCGTATATTCATTTTTACTGTTGCAAATTGTCATTAAAAGTGTTGAAAGTTGTTTCTGCGTATTTTGCCGTGTGTGTTTGAGTGTGGATGTGTGTGTGTGTGTACGTATGAAGGAAGATAAAAAACGACGACGACGATGTCGACGTTTTGGCTTGTGCCACGTTAATGTGAAATTTTATTTTAATGGATTTTATGTCTTATTTAACGTATATAATGTTTAAACAAAATTTGATTAATGTCTTAAACCTTTTTGCTAGTTATTAAGTGAAATTCTTGAAATTTCTAAAATTATCGTTTTACGAGCTTATAATAAAAATACATTTTACACAAAATTATTATTAATAATAATAAATAAAATAAACAAAACAATAAGCTTTTTACTGTTATAGCAATTTAAAATGAAATGTATATTTTATTATGAATTTATTGCTAAATAAACTAAAAATTATTATTATAGGTATTGAATTTTCTAAATTCAATATGATATTCGTTTAATTCTTTTTTACTTTATATATCTACATCTATTTCAACTGTCTTGTGCTTTTTACTATATTTACAACTCATTCAAACGCCAACTTTAATTTCTTTAACATATTTTATTTCTATTTCTACATTTTAGATTTAATTTCCACTTTTAAAATTTACTTAAATAGTAAAAGTATTTTTATTCATTCTAAACATTGGACGTGCTTGCAACAAATTGGACTCTATTTAGATCAATGTTTTTTAATTATTGCCATTTTATACAATACAAATTTAATTTCCACTTTTAAAATTTACTTAAATAGTAAAAGCACTTTTATTATCTAAACTAAACATTGGACGTGCTTGCTAGATATTGGACTATTTATTATAGTTCAATCTTTTAATTATTGACAATTTATACATGTAACAATGGCAATGTCTGAGTGAGTTGGAAACGTTAACAGTTCGTCTAATGAATGGCAATTTGCCTATGACTTAATTTGATAAACATACATATGCGATTGTTGGGAAAATGATTGTAATGAATAATTTGTTATGAAATTATGCATAAAATTTACGCAATTGTGCCAGTTCCGTAAATAATGAATATTATTGCGATGAAGAAAATAATGTAAATTGTAGTTTTTCCATCGTTTTCTTCGCCTGGTTGTTTTCTTTTCGCTCTCTATCTCCTTTTTTGCCCTCTCTCTTTTATTGTAATCGAGCGCAGCGCTAAAATGAATGTTAATGTTAAATTTATTGTAAACACCGTTACGAAAATTTTTGCATACATTTTTTCGTCGTCGTCGATTGTTTTTCTTTTTCATTTCCAAAGCCTTCAAAATATATAAGGGAATAGAAAATATTTGTATGTTGTATACGAAATGTAACAAAGTATTGATTAAAAAACAAATAAGAAGGCGAAGAAGAAGAATAAGAAAAAGGTGAATATGGTAAGGATGGGATACATTTGACAATTCGAATTTGTCTCTTTGGTAGTGAGCGCGGGAGGGTGGAAGAGGAAGAAGGAAGTGATGAATAAAACAGTGTATCGAGGTGTTTTAGCCTCACACCAATATAATGGGAAGCACTGGGGGTGTTTTTGGCGGGGGACGTTTTTCCACCCCTTCATATGTGTGAGTGTGTGTATGTGTGTATGTGTGTGGACGTGTGTGCGAGCCTGTGTATATGTGTATGTGTGTGTGTGTGTGTGTGTGTGTGTTTCATTCGATACGTCGCGTACGTCGCGCGACACTTGGAATGTAAAAGGTCCTAAAAAAACTGAGACAGTGCGCGAGTTCTATAATAGAAGAATGGGTGAAAACAAAATGACGAGGAGATGGGGGAGGTGTGAGATGTATGCATTAGACTTTCAAAGTGTCCCGGCCGTTTCCTTGGCAACGCAGGCTCGGCTGATATGACGCCCGGGCAATTTAATAAGATTCTGCGTCCCGTTCGCCGCACCCCTTATTATCCGGCAACGGCCCGTAACTACTCTCACTCGTTGAGGGTGGTGGCGGTGGTGGCGGCGGCGGCAGCGGTGGTAGTAGCAGCGGTGTGCAAGAAACTCACCTGAACTCCTCACGGAAGATTCACATGTGTGCCCCCCAAACCAAACGACGACCTTCGCCCTTCATCTACGCGAACATCGCTACTTCCTCATCATTTTCTACATATGAAATATACCATCCCCTTAAGACTTATATACTTTGAACTTTCAGCGGATATCTTAATTTTGCCAATATCATCAAAATTCTCTCTCTTTAACTCACTTGATCGTGATACGTTTCTCTATATAGATGTCGATTCTATATTTCTTAAATTAAATCGCATAGACGGAAATGATTATCGAAATTGTTGGCCTTTATTCACATTTCGTAATTATTCGAATTAATTTCAATCATTAAACATTAATAACAGCTTTCCAGCATTCAAAAATTATTTACAATTGAATGAGAGATGAAATAAAAAAATACGGTATTATTAATTTGATTCATATCTACGCTATAATTAATTTCATAATAATTGTTAAAGTAAAAGATTTTAATTAAATAATTTTTATATACAATAGATTGTAAAAACGTCGAATGTGATAAACCACAAATTTAATTTAAATAAAATGAAATTAATTTCTTGAACGATAATACAATAATACAATAAATGATAGAAACAATAGAGAGGTAAACTCTTCACCTGCGTTTTGATACAATGCAATCGAGACCAAACTGAACGTGAGCACACGGAAAAATAATAATTTTTTTTCTGCTGTGTCACACCTTATAATTTATTCAACGCACCATGTGCCTAACAAGATGACCGTACGACCATTGTTTGAAATAATATACGCTGCTACATACATACAACATATAGTTTTTAATTCCGATTTTGTTTAATATAATAATATAATCATACACATACAACAAATAATGGCACCACGCTCTTGCTGCCCTGCCTCGCGCGCGCACACTTTTTTTCATCAACACCCTCTTATCGTGTGTGCGTACCGTGCAGGCAGAAGAAGACGAAGAAGGCGCCACTTGCAATTCGAAAACCCAAATATAAACTTATACATATACACACCAGAATCGTTTTCCATGCACAATTTCCATTCTTATTAAACAAGCGCGCATTTTTCTTGTCCTACGCAAAAACCCAGCCAACTCGCGCCACATAGCTTTTTTTGATTAATAACAATCGCTAAATAAGTGGACATAATTTCAACTTTAATTTATTGCTTCATTTCATAATACGTTTAAACTTTTTCTTTATTTATTGCTATTTGATACACACACAACAACATATAGAATAGCATAGGTATAGAAGAAGTATAGGTGACCATAGTGCTATACGGATGATGTATGTAGTAGACTTGAACAATAACATGTTATATTCACTTCACTAGTTCAACTATTACAATAAGGTGTTATTTAAATATACTTGTTTATAATAATCAAGCCTTTTTTGTCACACGAAAACTTATACTTATATCAATTAAAAATATTAGCAAATCAGGTTTCTTTCTGATCACAATATACGAGTGCAAAACTTCCCTACATTTATTATTTACTGTCAAAAAGTAATGATGATTTTCGTGAATATTTGACTTCTGGTGGGTCAATTAATGGTGTAAATTTTCGACGATACGACCGGAAAGTTAATTCTCCACAAAAGCTGTCTGGGTAAACTCTTTCCCAGTGATATTATAATAAAATTTATTTAAACCTACGTGTTTAGGTACATAAATAAAATTTATTTTAATTTTTTAATATCTGTTGAACTAAAAAGTTGTTTCAATTTACCTACATAGCTGAAGATAACTTATTTATACGTCAAAACTAGTTGTGTCGCGTGTTTCATCGGCGCCTGTGTGTAAAATGCATTTCAACGTGCTTAAAAATTTTTGAAACATGTAACAACTTTGTCACTTCCATTAAGTATCTTTTAAGTTTTAAAAATGCTTCCAAATCATAATTAATTATTCGTCTTAGTCTCTAGTTTTAAAATATATAGGACTTCGTCTTGTGGTACATTTTGGAAATTTTTACTAAATTTTCTATTGCAACACTTCCCAGCGATGCCTAGTATTAAACTGAAATAAAATTTATCTTTTAAGTTTTTCTTAAATTTCGAAAATTTTCCAAAATTGTCATAATATAATCCCTAGTCTCCAGCTCTAAAGTCTTGGACTTGGTTCTTTGATACGTTTTGGCAATATTGACTTAAATTTTCTGTTACAACTCTTGCCAGCTATATTTACCTGCTATTAAATCAGAATAAGTTTTTTGTATCTAAAAGATATTTCGGCAGTAAATTATATGCTTCGTCGAACAAAATAAGTCACTTTTACTTAAGCTTTTATGCATGAATAGTCCGCGACACTTTTTATAGACTGCCTACTAAAATTATCTGTTTTACATGTTGAAAACAAAAACGCTGATAAAAATATGCATACAACTTATAAGAACAAAAATTTGCATGTAATCCATGCATAATAATATTCAATATTCATGTAACAAAAATGTTATAACATTTGTTAATTAGTTGGGTCAGGAATTTGCATGAATGACAAATTTAATATTTTTTCAAAATCTGGAAAACTTGTCCCATTTATGGTAATAAAATATATACACATATATTATACCTAAATCAAAGATATCAAAAAGATAAAAGACGTCATATTCACACCGAAGAAATTTGTTTCTTACATAACAACGAAAATTACTTTTACTTTCTTAAACGCCTTTGCCCCGTGGTCGCCTGTAATCAATGCACCCCTTCACATACAAGCAATCCTGCTACTTATTTTCGGTTCGATGCCTGAATATTGAAACACAATTGCGAAATATGTTATAATTAACATATTTGTGACACCTACATATATTAAAATGCAATAAGTAAAGTTATTTCATAAATAAATAAATACCTCGCTTTATTTTTCTTATTACACTGAATGATAATAGATTGTTTATGAAATATGACAGAATTAGTTTATAGACTAAATTTATATAGTAATAATTATGAAGCTTTGCATGAAATTTAAATATATTTTAATAAATAAATGAATAATATGACATTTTCGAATAAAAATCAATTGAGTCATGAAGAGTTGGACGAAATTTTGTTTATTTATAACAGCATTTACATTAATTACAATCAAATTTCAACCTTAGAAACAACATTCTTTTTATTATGATTTCATTCAGCTATTTTGGTATGTAACGAAATAAAAATGGGTTAAAGTGATGCTGACAAGGCTTAAACACGAAAGCTTATCATAGTGTTTTTTGAAAAAAGTTTATTGCAAATTACTGCACTTCCGCAATTAATGTAAATCTTTCCAATTGTTATTCAAAATTGAATAATTTAAAAATTACAATAGTCAATTTTTATTGCGCAATCTTAATTAATTTTTCAATAATTACATATCGTATAGCTGAAAATTGGATTGTTTTTATTTTACTATACTATTCGACCTGCTCCAAACTACCTACCTTACGTTTAATCGTAAAAAATTAGCCAGAATTTATATATTTATCGGCCATTTTTATCATCATTGTAATTTAGCGATTGCGTTCTGATTTTTTACTTAACACCAATAATAACACAAAAAATATTATATGTATAAGCAGCAAACACCTAATGTGTTTAGTGTAATAGTACTATAATTTACAATACAATATCTTTTAACCATGCATAATAATAATCAAAAAATCACCTTTAATATTGGCGCTTTAAGCGAACGACTTGAACGTCGAAAAAAAAATCGTTTCATTCCCGGCCTGTATTTTAAATATACATAACTAGATAATAATAATAACATTTCTAGAGTTACTTTATTTGAGTATCGAATAGGTGGTATAATACAATCTTCTAGACGATCTTATTCTCTCATAAAATGCAATGATGTTCTGTTTTATTCGACCATGATTCACGATTGTTACATAAACCGTGAAATATTGATAATAAATATTAATAAAAAAAGCGTATTTTGTGTGTGTTTGTGTGTGCATGTGTATGTAAGTTATATAGTATACATACATATATAAAGCGTAAGTAAGTGTGATGTTTACATGTGTGGCATAAACATCAATTTATTGTCCTTTCTACATTGACGTTAATTAAAATTGTGCATATTATTTGATTTGTTCGTCGTCTCGTTCTCATTTATAATAGAATTTATTAGCGTGCGCAAACGTTGTATGAAAATTTCTATTTGCACATTTAATTGCCTATGTAATTTAATACATTTCGAATGTGAAAACAATCATAGGCATAAATATGGTTGATACATTTTATATGGTATATGTATGTAGTAGGTATTTATAAAATCGCAACTATTTCATTTCTTTTTTTTATTACGATATGTATTTATAAAGCTGCCAAAATGTTATAGATTGTATTCAATTTTACGTAATTTATTGCATCATTTCGAACAATTTACAATTTATGGGCAATGCCTTTTATTATTTAAATTTCATTATCATACATTGTCTTAAATAAACAACGTGTTAATAATATTTTTCCATATGAACGCGAGAATAAATGAAAACAAATTCGATGATTGGCTGACCGGCATTATTTATGGATCCAATCAGATTTTATTTATATTTTGCACAACATAAACAAATAAAAAATATGCAGTAAATTCGCTTTATTGCTGGCAAACTTTTTCTTCCAAAATGTAAATTATTTTACAATAAGGCAGAAATTTCGAACTCTTGGATCTTTTGCAGCCAGCCATACAGCGAGAAAAAGTGAAAATGAGCTGAATCTTTCACTGAGTATTTTATAGAATCATAAAATTATATGTTGTTGCTATTTTTAAACTCAAGTTATAAATTTTAACACCGTGCAAATATTGTGTAAAATTTTAGATTGTATAGATATAGATATTTTTTTATATACAACAACCACTGTAATGCTTTTTACAATTTATGAAAATTTAAACATTTTTAATCGTTGAGCAAATAATTTGATTAAAAATAATAAATAAATATAATGTTTTTAATTTAAATTGGCATTAATTAAATCTATCAACGAATAGTTTTAAAAACTTTAACATTGTGTAAATATCGTGAACAATTTTAGATTGTATAAATGTATGTAAAAAATTTATCGTACAACAACCACTGAAATACTTTTTGCAATTGATAAAAATTTAAACATTTTTAATCATCGGGCTTATAATTTGATTAAAAATGAAAGAATGATTTGGCTAGATGATTATTTATTGAATTAGCGCTTTTACTCGCTAAACGAAATAATAAATAAATGTAATATATTTAATTTAAATTGGGATTTATTAATTCTAGCAACGTATAATTTTTGGTATTCAATAACTACTGTATTTTTTTACAATTTGTGAAAAAATATTATCATTAGACATATAATTTGATTAAAAGTGAAAGAATGATTTGCGTAGATGATTATTTAATAAATAACCGCCTTTACTCGCTAAACGAAATAATAAATAAATATAATGTTTTTAATTTTAATTGGCATTAATTAAATCTAGCGAACGAATAATTTTATTATTACACAACACACAACATCGAGAATTAAACATTGTAGTTACAACACCATCTGTTGCCTGCATTCATAAAAATCACCAATTTATTTCAAAAAATTATATTGAATAAACTCCATGTATAGATTTATTATATAACCTTTTCTGTATTGAACATTTTCATAATAATGCTTAATTAAATAGTTTACATTGAATTACTTTTAAATAAAATATTTTTTTATAAAGAAAACGTTCATACGTATTTTATTACATCATACACCTAAAATATGTGACATGTAGAAAATGTAAATGACCAATTATAGTTAAGCTTATTTATTATTGTATTGAAAAATTATCATATTACCACATGATTAATAATGCACTAAAATTTGGTAACGCTGAGAGTTTATATTGTATTGGATAGTACATTATATTCCACCATTGCAAAGCAACAACAAAAATTGACAATGGCTTATAATTTATTATTCCAGTACGTAAGTACTTGTAGAGCTAGCTACAAAATTACCAATCACACGCTTTAGATGTTAGACTACGAACGATCGCGCATATTATTTTATCTAATGATAAGTTACGTCGAACGTTGTTTAAATAACATTTAGATTATTGGGTAAATTTGTGTACTTGCGGCAAATCTCTTAATTTACTGTTAAACTAATCGTTCTTTGCATGATGATATCGGCGAGCGATTTTAATTAATTTTCTTTGAACGAGTCGGCTCAATCATATAACATTTTCTTTGTTGCTGCGTTGATAAAATACATTTTAAATGATGAATATCTTAAAAGATTCAGCGCAAAAGCAAAATAAACATCATTAAATTGTGCAAGTTTACATATCTTTGCTCATCTTTTATTATGCATACACGCATGTGCCTTATAAGAAAGTTGATTGTAATCACAGGAGAGAGCGCGCGCGCGTCTTGCCAAGCGCGCTACCAACTTCGGCCAAACAAAAAACCGTAACCGATTTTAAATTTTTTTACACATATAGACACACAGGTGCACTCTTCTGTCGCAAAAACAAAACGCGAGAAAAAAAGCCCACAAGGAGATTTTATAATAAAAGGAGCGCACTTTTGTTACGCTACTCGTATATAGGTAAGTCCAGTGGGACATGGCAACTCGTCGTCGTGCCGCACGCGCTTCCACCGACACTACTTGCGCTGTGCGGCTTTGATGGAACAGGCGCGTTCATTTGCCTAATGGGTTGCCTATTGTCTTTGGACAGCAGTCGAGAAGATATATGTCCCGATGTCCTCTTTCTTGTCTTGTGTTATATAAGTCGCGCACTTGTATGCGAACCGGACATAATCTTTAGATTAATTAAACTTCACCAGCGCACACATACACACACACACACACACACACAACTTGATTCTTTTTTATCTCTTCACATACACACTCACACACAACTCCTGTTTTTTCCTTCATCTTTTTGAATGAATACATTTTTTCATTTGCTTTTTTCTACCCTTTATTATGATTATTATTATTATTATTATTATTATTATAAAACACGTTTTTAATAATGTATATACCTGCATTTTAATTTCTGTACAAAACCATTGCTTCTCACACTTTCCATTCTTTTTTCTGCATTCCATTTGCACAAAACATCACATCTCGTTCGATTTAGAGATGTAATAATAATAACAACTGCGGCATCAACCAATTTTATGCCATATTGCTTACATACTAATTTTATCAAGTTCTTGTTGTTGTTTTGCGTTTGTACATAATGACAATGCACAGTCAAGCGTATCATTAACGTAACGCTTTAAATAATAATAAAAAATCATTTAAAACGCAAGTAAAAAAAAGTGCAACAACAACGGCAACGATGGCGACGAAAAGAAATTTTTATAAAAAAGCAAAAAATTGTCAAAGCGATGCGACGCGCGCACGCGCACTCCTTTTTTTCTCGTTTAGTTATTATATTTAATTTAGAATAAAATAAGATGAAGGAGAAACGGTAAGGATGATAATGATGCTACGAAAAATTTTATTTTACTTTAATAGATATTTAAGTGTAACTAGATTGGCATAAAGTACCTATCATTACTTCATCATATATGCTACGCTTTTTTTTACAGTGCGTGCATGTTGTAAATTATCAGAGCGACTCTCAAAATGTTTTGTTTCATCGCAAAATCACCGCCAGCATTTTATATTAGTTATATGTGATGAAATTTAAAAAACAAACCTTGTTTTCTTATACGATGGAATGAAATAGAATAAGTTCGTTAATGCCCTAAGACAACTATGTAACCTTAGATCCGGCTCGCGTAATAAAACTGTTGCATTTATCTGACTAATTTTTACACTTTTCGATCTATTTTTAATTAAAATCTGTTAAATTTATGCATTTTATCACAATACTTTGAAGAAAATTCAGAATATGTAATAAAAGAAGCAAAATTTTAACAAAAGTTGTAAAAAGTGTAAAAATCTGGCATTATTGGATCCTTTTTTTGGTGTGTTTTTCATCAAAATGTCTCCCAAACTTCTGCATTGTTTAACAAAATTTTGATCCGCGAGTAAATTCACGTCCTCATTTTGGCCTGCAACATTAAAAAAGTTGTCTATTCTTGCCCTAAGAGGTAGAAACATACATTTTAACTACTAATCATTTATGTTCCGCTTTTTTACAGTGCGTGCATGACGTAAATTGTTAGATACTCTCAAAATGTTTTGATTGGTAGTAAAATTAGCATTGTTATTTTATATGAGATGTATTTTTTGGTATGTTTTCTTATATCGAGGGGTGGAGCAAATTCGTATTCGGGGTAAATTTGTTAATGCCTCAATTCTCTAATATACATTAAATTCTACAAATTAAGAGATGTAAATCTATATTGTGTTACTATCAAGTGATCGACAAAGTTATTTCCAATTTATTAATATTTTTGCACATTTTTTAACCTTATAATGACGACCACTAGGTTAATACACTTCTAACCCTGAGCTGTCGAACAAAACTTTATATTTTCCTAACAAATTTGTGTCTTATGCACTGAGTTTTTGATAAAAACTATTATTTCTCTATTGCCTTGGTGTTTTTATTAACATGGCTTAAAGAGTATTAACTACAACTGATGTTGATACCAATATTATGTTAAATATTTCAAATATGATTAAAGTTGAATTTGACAAAAAAAGCCGGTCGAATCTTACCACACTCTATCTCATTACAATCTAAAGAAATGAAATCATAACATGTATAGCGCTATTGATAGAGCTTATTGATTATGTAAGAAAATTTAACACAAATTGTAAAGTAAACTATAATGATTAATTTAATTTATTCCACTATACGTATATATCTTAGATTTAAGTAAAATTTATTACATTTTAAATAATATAGTATTAATTTAAGCGAAATTAAGTTGCACCAATTTTATTACACGCTACCACACAATCTAATAATACGAATAAAACGTGTAAATTTTAAAGTTTATCGATAAATTACATAAAATATAAATTTATTACGGCAACCGGGCATATGTTGTAATTTTGATAAAATAATCGCACGATGAGGTGTTGTTGCTTGCTTGTTTGCTGTATGTACAAAAATCAGATTCACTCGTATGATATTTATGAATTCGTACAATCAATCAAAGATTGTAAGTATGAGAAGAAATCATGCAGAATCATTTCTAATTATGTAATCTTATGAAATTGTAGCTTGTTGGTAAAGACGGTGCTTCAAAATGTATGTGTGTATTGCCGTTTCTTGTTTGCAATGAAGATGGCTTAATATAAAAATGTTGTTGAGAATATGTAATTGTAGTTTTTGATCGCCTATACATAATAACTTTTTACGAATTAAAAATTACTTAGTTTTGGTATATACGTGACATAAAATTGCAATTCAGCCAATTTATTCATAAATTATTATTAATATTAATTATTGTTGATTATAGAACTTAGAACGTCATTTTTTGAATAGCAAAGAGTTGGTAAAAACTATATGTGATGTTTTCAATAAAACGGACAAAATTTGAGTGTAACAATACGTTTCATCTAATGGAGTTTGTGGCCATCATCAATTGTATCTATTTTAATGGTTTTAAAACGACAATTGAAAATCACATCTGGTTTTCACAAACTCATTGATTGTTAATTGTCGTTTTAAAACCATTAAAATAGATACAATTGATTATTTAAATTTAATTTAATTTAGTATTTAAATTAACAAAAACGTCAATGATTTTAACGATGGAGTACCATTTTTATTAACATATGTCATTTTATGAAATTGTAACTTGGTGCTTCAAAATGTATGTAAGTACTTATGAATTGTCGCTTTTTTGTTAGTAATGAAAATGCCTTCATTTTAAAATGTTTTTCGATTATGTCGAATAAATTTTGCCAGTTACAAACAATTACCTATTGCCTTTTTACGAATGAAAAGTTACTTACGATTAGGTTCAGTATAGGTGCATAAGATAGCACCAATCAATTTGTTAATAAATTATGATTGTTTATTTTAAATTTAGCTCCAGAAAAAGAAATTATCTGACATAGTATTTTAACAAAAATGCCAATGAATTTGACGATGCAGAATCATTTCTAATTATGTAATTTTGTCTAATTATGGCTTGTTGGTCAAGACGGTGCTTAAAAATGTATGTATAAATTGCCGTTTTTTGTTAGCAATAAAAATGGCTTAAAAGAAAAATGTCGAATACATTTTTTACAAATTAAAAATGACTTAATTACGGATGTGAAATCGTAGATAAGGACGATGCTACAAAATGTATCACTGTTTCTTGTTACGAATGAAAATGGCTTAATATAAAAATGTTTTATACCTATGTAGTTTTTCCTTATTAACATCGAATACATTTTGCCATTACACAGCTTTTTTACGAATTAAAAATTACTTAGTTTCGGTATACGTGACATAAAATAGCACCAGCCAATTTATTTATAAATTATTATTATTTATTTTTAATTTAGCTTCAATAAGAAAAAATATCATTTTTCATAACATAGTATTTTAACAAAAATGTCAATGAATTTGACGATGGAGAAAAAACTTATATCCTGGTTTATGGCACGTTGATGATTCTTAATTTATTTTATACATGCGGTAAAAAAATTTATAATATTATAATGGATGTTTTTAAATCGATTATTATTTTCAAGCTAAAGAATGCTTTTTTCTAAAATTATTATTGTACGAACACATCATCTATAGCAGATAGATATAGGTACAGTCGTTGGCTCGCATTTTTTTGTGTTTGTGTGTGTCTATAATGTTGATCATTAAGTAAAAAGAAAATTAATTATGGTTGTAATTGATTATGGTGGATATGTTGCATTTAGCTAGAAGATACGTTTATGTATGAATGGTCAATATAAAAAGTAGTTTGCATTATAATATGGTATATGTACCCATAAACTCCCATGCAAACTGCTTAAAGGCTCTCGGATTTATCGACAAATTATAGAAGAATGTGAAACAAGAAATTTCCTAATTTATGCATTTTGAATGCATAACCGCGTTATGATAGTCACCATAAATCATTGGGTAAAGTGAGGGCATATGTTCTCCTTCGCTTTTCGTAGCTCTACGTAAGATAAAGATGAACGAATAAAGAACGACCATCAAATTTATTAACTCGCATGGATTATATTGTGATCTAATCGAAATAGATTTTATAATAATTGTTAGTCTCTAATTGAATTTAAATTCTTTGATAATATATTTTCTCTCTCTTTCTTTTTTGGGTGGGTTATTTAAAAAATATCTAGATATATATATGAAATAGGCATGTAATGAAAAATTCCAATAAGGCAAGAACGCGACGCGAGAGCAGTCCGAGCCACCGCCCTCAATCATTTTCAATATGAAATTTTTATGTATTGATCGAGTTTTTTTAGGGAGGTAGGGGACTGATTGCAAAGAAAGGGGGGATGCTGCCCTCTATATGCTGTCACCTCTCACCGGACATTGTCAAGGGATGGATTTTTAATATCATTTTGAACAAGTCTTAAAAACTTTATTCCTAAAAGAATACCAAGCGCACAAACTTTTTTAACGTACCAAACAACTTTTTGATTATCTTTCAACTATAATAGCAAATATGCACATATTTATTTACATCATCGACGAGAAATTTTAATCAAATTTCACTCACACATATTTGTATGTATGTATCTCTTCTCCCAATATGTGCATACAATGCAATTGTAACAAACCAACAATCCGTTTTTTTTTTGTTGTGTTCTCTCTTGCAGTTGTGTTATTGTTGTTGCGGTATGAATTGTGTGTGCCAAAATTGTTCACCACCGCACTTATTTAAGTGTTAACTACTGTAATTACTTTTTTCTGCATACGTAAGCTGCCGCAGAGCAACAAAACAGGCGCTTTCCACAATATAAAATTTACATTGTAAGAAGTGATAAATATTAATTAGTAACCTTAACGTCGGCAACACAACAACTTTAATTAAGCATGTCTTCATTTCTTAACTGCACGCAAAATTGCATTTTTTGCGCGGATAACCTTAAAACGTTTATATTATTCATAAAATTGAAGCAGCATTCAATTACACATTACATGCACTTATGTTTTTGAAATGAAATTATATGCATATACGTACTAGGGTAACCCGTTGTCAACAGAGTTGGCAAATAATTGTCAAACCGAACTGGAAACCAATCTTTAACTCCTTACTGTGAGTTTGACAATTATTTGTTACTATGATCTAACCTCAATCCCATGACCCAGGCGGTTATCAAATTAGACATTCCAAAATATGTCATTTTAACTACTGACAATGAGTACAACCTGTCAATATAAAATATAATTTTTTTACGACAAGATGACCTTAATTTTTCCTAAATACCTTTTTGAGATATTTTTTTAACATTATTCTGACTTTAATAAATATTAGATTTGCTGGAGAGCTATTCTTTCTTTAAAAAAATATTGACAGGTTGTACTCAGCTGTTTGACAGTACTCTGGAATGCCTAATTGCCAACCAACTTACTCTTTTTATATTTGACATGCATTTAGTGACTTTTGCTTGGCACTGTTTTAGGATTTGCGGTTAAATTCATGTGTTACGGAATGACAGTAGTATATCTAGGTATTGACGAATTTAAATAAGTTCAACCTATATTGACTCTTCGTAATTAATAAATCTCGACGTCGGTACATGTATTACATACATACATACGTTGTCTAGCCATAGTCGCGTGCACGGACGCAATAATATTTATTCACGTCTATAGCGCTGGCACACATATAGTGTGGCGGGGTCGGTGTGTTGTTGATGAATTTTTGTCTTCTTGTTGCGATGTGTGCGGCGGCGGTGGTATAAGTAAAACTAAACCGCTGTGCGAAATTTATCAATTGGTTTTTCGTCGTGGAGGAGATCTATCGGTTGAGGGCGATTTCAGGGCCACGTAATCCGTAGGGTCTTAAAATGAAACAAACACATGTCATGAAATTGGCTGTTATTTCGCAACGACAACAACAACAGCAGCAGCGACGACGAGGAAAAAATCGACAACAAACAACAACAACGTGCAATTATTAACGTATTAAATTAAATTTAATAATATTTAAATGCACAAAGTAATTACGTTAAATTAATGCGTTTTTTTCAACTTCTTTTTCTTCTTGGAGGGAGGGAAAAACGGTATGCATTCAACGTCTTAATTGCTTTGTACCCAAAAATGAATGTCGCACACGCTGAAAATAACGCATTTTATAAGTCATATTTTATGATTTATAATTTAAAGCCCATGAAGAATCACTTTTAAAGTATCTGCATTTACTTTACGATGTGTCCTTTTTTTTGTTCGTTTATTTTTTGCTGCTACACAGAATTTTTATTACGAAAATTAAGTAAAATATAAATAACAATTTTGTAAAGAATTTGTCTTCTTTTTCTCATAAATATGGCTTAAATTCTAATGCCACATTACATTCAACTATAAAATAAATATCGTATCGTTAATTTTCGACGTGAAATTTGAATATCATGTAATTTTTAATCAACAAACATATAAAAATACATATATTTACATTAAATTAACATTGGAAAAAATACAAAAGAAAATTGATATTAAATTACACATCTTATTAATTTAATCAATTAACATTTGATACTCGCATCATGTTAGTTTCGTTTCCCCTCAGCTGCATTAAATGATGAAGAAGAAAAAAACCAGGAGAATAATCCTTAATAAGCAACTTTATGGCAGCTAATAACACAACATGCCATTCGCTTAAAAATCGAACGAATCGTATTAAATTATATTCGTAAAATAAGCAACAATATTTTATTTTATCCCAGAATGGTTGAAAAAAAAACTCTGGAGATATTTTTCATTTTGGCGGTGGTGGTGGTGGTGAAGAGAAAAAGGCAGAGAGAGAAAGAGATGAAAAGGATAAGGAAAAGAGAGGGAGGGTTTGTTTTTTTTCCTTCTTTTTCGCTGAACATGCGCGTACGGGTGGTTGTGTGTGTTTTTTATTAATTCTTGTGGGATTTAAATAATTTGTAAGCTGGGTAACCTTTTTGAAGGCACGTCCTCGAGACCAGGCAACCATAATGAAATTAATTATTCATCTGTTTTTTTAAATTGGCGTGTAATAAACTTGTAGGCCGTATTTTAATTTGTTTGGTTGTTTTTATTTATTGCTTGCACTGCGATTAATCCATGATCTTAATTATTCGTTTTGGCGATGTTTGGATTTGCATATATGACGTGTAACTCGTTGATATTGTTGCCTGTCTTGTGGTGTATGTCGTCACCGTAGGGGGTTGTTAATTAGATATGTCAGGACACATGTAGTCCTGCGGTTGTCCAATGCACTTTAACTTATACAGCCGTATCTCGCTTGTATGGCGCACAAACGCGCTTGGACTCCAACACCAAACGCAACATTCAGGGATAGTTTATATTAAATAGTCGGATTTCGATACCTGCACAACTCAATGGGGGCCTGACACGCTATGAAGATTCTTACGGTTTAACATTTTTATTCAAGATTCAGTTGGAATTTACATGATGCACCATGTTATTAATGAAAGGATTATTTCAATATTAATATTATAATTATTTTCGTCTGCGGCTTTTGGCTTCCAACATTATCTTCAGCATCCTCAACTTCAACGTCATTATATTTATTTGTTTAATTTGTTGTTGGCTTCACCAACTATATAATTTATTAACTATTTAGATTCTTTTCTACACCATGTCCATATCATAATCATTTAACTTTTTTTTTCTCCCTTCTGCGCATCGTCATCATTATACACATATTTTTAATTTATGCACATTTTTTATATATTAACTGGAAAATTAAATTCTTCCCTGAAATAAGGATATTACACTTATTAATCAACTGAACGTGATATTAATATTTAATATCACTGAATCATTAATGAAAACTTTTCATTACATTTTATTTTATTATTTATGGATGTTAAATTAATAGATAGATACAAGGCAACTTTTTATTGATATACACACGAACAAGGATTGTAATTACAAGGAGTATATTCAGAAAGAAAATGATTATGTAGTGTAGTATACTACTGTACTTACATATTCTGCGCTAATTATTACTTACTCTAAAATTGTATCAATTTTTGTTTCAGATGGTTACGGCGCGGTTCAATGTTTGTGGTATCGTTTTTCCAATTCCTACAGCTTGTTGGACGAGGTGACAAATGGTCGGCTGATACACTTTTAGATTTGGGTGCGGGCGATGGAGAAGTAACAGCTTGTCTAGCTCCTGCCTTCAAAAAAATTTACGCGACCGAAGTCTCGCACACGATGCAACGATTGTTACAGAAACGAGGTTTTGAGTAAGTACGATCCATATATTGGGAATCTGGTCTCTAAAAAGCCAAGAATCAATCATCTTTTATTATTGCGTATTATGAATTTAAAAACCTTGAGATTTAAAAACTAATAAGACCCTTTTTTATATTAATTGAATTAATGGTTGGCGTAATTTAGTTGCCTCGCTTTCATTATTAAAAGGTTTTATTGTTACATATCTATATCATTGGTGAAATATCGATGAATATTCATAAGTTTGCTTGCTGTTATAAAGTAAATTCGTAAGTTCGAAGTATCACAAACGATGCAACGATTGTTACAGAGACGAGGTTTTGAGTAAGTACAATATGATCCATATATTGGGGATCTGATCTCTAAAACGCCAAGAATCAATCATCTTTTATTATTGCGTATTATGAATTTAAAAAACCTTAAGCTTTAAAAACTAATTAGAACTTTTTTTATATTAATTGAATTAATAGCTGACGTAATTTACTTGCTTTGCTATCATTATTAAAAGGTTTTATTTTTACATAATTATCCATATCATTGGTATTAAATGTCGATGAATATTCATAAGTTTGGCTGTCGTTATAAAGTAAATTCGTAAATTCGAGGTATCACAAACGATTGTTACAGAAACGAGGTTTTGAGTAAGTATGATCTCATATTGGGGATTTTGGTCTCAAAAGCCAAGAATCAATCATCTTTTATTATTGCGTATTATGAATTTAAAAAAACTTAACATTTCAAAACTAATTATACTTTTTTTATAATTTAATTGAAAATTAGGTTGGCGTAATTTACGTGCCTCGCTATCATTATTTATAGGTTTCATTTTTGCACATCTATATCATTGGTGTAAATGTTGATGAATATTCATAAGTTTGGTAATTGTTACACGTAACATCGTAAATTTGAAGTATCGCAAACAATGCAACGATTGTTACAGATTCATATTGGGGAACCGGTCTCTAAAAAGCCAAGAATCAATCATCAGATTATGAATTTAAAAAACCGTAAGATTTCAAAACTAATTAGACTCTTTGTTGTATATTAATTGAATTAATGGTTGGCGTAATTTACTTGCCTCGCTATATCATTATTAAAAGGTTTTATTTCTACATATTCATATCATTGGTGTAAATGTCAATGAATATTCATAAGTTTGGTTGTCGTTATAAAGTAAATTCGCGCCTCCAGCAGGTGATAACTAATGAATGGATAATTAAGATAACTTGTTTGAAAACAGGAAATATTTTACGTAAATTATGTACGTGTAGTTTGTGATGGTACTGCCATTATTGTTTTTATTATTTTTAATTAAATTGCAAGCGTATCTTTACATGTGTAATATAAAATTGAATTCTCTTCTCTCCGCGTAGTAGTATGTGTATGGATATGGGTTGTGTTGTTGCCTCTTTTTTTATTCGTGTATTTTTATATTTATTTTTTGTAAATTAAAGTGACGCTAATTATTGAAATTTATTTTCAACTCGAGACACGAGACACGTTACAGCATTAATGATGTGCCATAAGATCCGTATAAAATGTCTTAAATTTGTTTTGGAAATTGGCGATTTAAACATGTGCTATAAAACTTAATGTTACACCAGAGATTTGGGGAAAGGATACGTTGTTGTAACAAGAAGGTGTAGATGTTTTAAAAGATTTTAAATGCAATCGACTAAGTAACGCATCTTAATTAACTTTGCACTTAGTTTTATGAGTTAAAGTTTTATTGCAGCTGGCAACTCAATTAACAATCTGACATTAAATGCCTTTAATTACCAGAGATAGAGTCGATAACGACCACTCTTTATATTGCATTGCATTGCATTGCATTGCATTGCTTGCCTAAAGGAACATTATCATAGATTACAATTTATTTATATTTATCTGTTGCACTTAATCATTTTTTTTTTGTTTGAAATATTAATGCAACAACAACAGCGGACAACAGCAACAACATATTTATTCATTTTACAAATAAATTCATTCATTTCAGATTATTGGAAATCGATAAATGGTACGTGGATGGCAAATATGATATGATCTCATGTTTAAATCTTTTGGATCGTTGTGATAAGCCATTAGAGCTATTAGAACAAATACGTCTTGCTCTAAATCCAGATGGATTGGTTTTGCTGGCTTTGGTTCTGCCATTCTCGCCGTATGTTGAATCAGGTAATTAATTCTATTAATTTATGATGCTATAAATTTGCATGCACTTGCAGGAAGCAAACAAGTATGCTTACTTGTCGCACTTTACTACTTTCCATTATTATCTGGCTTGTTCCTAATTTATTTTAAAATACTTTTCTTTAGTACTACAATATTAATCACTAGGTGTGCAACATGTACGCATGTAGGATATTCTCGGCATGTAATTACTGCTAATGCTAGCGCTAAATGACATTTTCAATACTCCTCCTGATGACTTCTGTCTTTCTTTCGTATCGTAAGCATTTTATTTATTTATTCTATTTTTACATTTGCGCTTTTAGTGGAGTAATTGATTTATTGCTACTTTTTTGCCGCTCTTCGTCATCTTATTTTTATTATATGTACTCTTCTATAAATTAACGCATTTAATAACGATTCGAAATGTTTTAGGTTCACCAGATCATAAACCAACCGAACAACTGCCAATCGACGGTCATAATTTTGAACAACAATTAGTTAGTTTTGTGAATGATGTTATAAAACCATGCGGTTTTGATGTCGTTTCATGGAGTAGAGTTCCTTATTTGTGCGAAGGTGATTTAAGACAATCTTACTATTGGTTAGATGATGCAATATTTGTATTAAAAAGTATTTAAAATACATTCTATAATACAAGAGTCACATTGTTTGTCTAAATTTATTTTAAAATCGAATTGAATCGTAGCTCAGCAACGCCATCTGATTTAAAATCGACGTACTTCTAGAGTCCTCTATAGGAAAACAAATGCACTATTATTTATGATTGTATTATGATCTATAAAACTGGCATTTTTTTAAAGATTTATTTCAATAAACGTTTGGTTATTAAGCCAAAACAAAACAGTAATTTAAATTATTTATAGAATTACATCAGATGTTACACTAATACGCAATGAAACTATTTCAATTCTTATAAACTTTAATGTGCTGCTGGTGGTTGATCTTTCTCTTTATAGCCAGGTTGCTCCTCAGGAATATGTGGCCAGAATGTTGGCTTGCCAATTGGATCTAGAGCTTGATCAGGATGGGCATCCCTGAATTCTTCCATGGTCATTTTGCTGTATGGAATAAGAGAGGCCAAATGCTCCAATTCCTTCTTATAGCTGTATTAAAATGAATTGTTAAGGTATCAACATTTACATGATAGTTGAAACATACTCAGCAATACGGGCATTGGATTCTTTCTTAAATTTATCAATTTCGGCCTTAGTATCCTTTTCTATGGTGGCGAATTGAGATGTAGTCGTATCAGGTGGGTAAGGAATATTTAATGCAGTGTATTGTTTTTGGAAGTCATCTACCATTCCAGCGACTGGAACTTTATCCTTGTAAAAACCCCAATCGATTTTTGGTGGACTTTCTGGATTAGCCAGCATTCTGTAACATTAAATGTTATACATTAACGATTATGTAAAGACGTGCCGTGTCGCTTACGAACCTTCTTAGATATTGATCAGATTTCGTCTTAAATGATGAATAAATCGATTTTTGATGTTCGGGCACCCTTTCCGCTAACGCTGACCAGTTAATGCTGCTCTGAAGAATTCTTTTCGCAGCCATTTTTTAATTAATTTGCCCAAAATTAAAGCAAATCGTGAACTAGGGTTATATAATTTTTACTGACAAAATTGACAGCAGTATTTTCAACATTTTCAATTCTGGTTGCCAACATCTAAAAAACATCAGACTCTAAAGCAACTTTAGCTACTCTCCGATAGATGTTTCTTAAGAATTTTAATTTTTAATGAAAAATTAAAACGTTTTACAAAAAAATGAAGTAATTAATACGTACATCTTAATTGTATTAAGTTAATTAAATTAAGTTTTAATCTAATCTTTTTATTAAATAACTTTCATAAAACCCATAAAACATATGAAATATCTAACCTCAAAAATGCAGCGAATCGCTCAAAGTTTTATTAAAAATCCATTAATTAAAAGTAATAAAACAATTTATTAAATTTTAACTTATCTAAAGTAGAATGTTTTTAGGTTTTTCAACAAAACCCCAAGATAAATGGGACCTATATTGTGCATTATGTTTGGAAAGAAAACCTGTTCTAGCGCCTCCAAAGAATGAAATTGAAGAGCAATTTAGTCGACAATTAGCTGAAATAGAATTAGAAAAAAGCCAAAAATCGAAACATGAAGTTAGGCATGACAATGACTTGTAAGTAACAAATTTAAAACGCGATAGTTTAATTCACCTGAACTAAATTTTCTAGGAAACAAATGGAAATGATGAAAAAAGGTGATCTTGATTCTGAAACCACAATTTTACAAACTGCACAAGACTTTGCCGATGCTAGTGTTGAAGAATTCAAACAATTTAAAGCTGGAGGTTGACTTTTTGATACCTATTACATTTAACATACTAATTTAAAAGTTTTAGCTGCTGATAGCAAAGCAAATGAAAAATCGCTAAATAGAAAGCTTGATAGACATTTGGTTTTGTTGTTAGAACAAAAAATTGGTGACAAGAAACATTACCTATTGCCACAATTACAGCACAACGAAGGAGAAAATTTAAGACAGGTAATTGATATTTAAACAAATTTTCTTTTATGTTTATCATTTATTTTTATAGACATCTGATAGAATCTTGAGAGATTCAATTGGAAGTAATGTGAAAGCGCAAATTTATGGTAATGCTCCTGTTGGATTCTATAAATATCGTTATCCAAAAAGTGTTAAAAATTCTGATACTGTTGGCGCAAAGGTATTTGAAATTTCTGAAAGTTTATATTGATATTATTAATTAATTTGCTTATAGGTATTTATTTACTTTGCACGGCATTTAAATGGTAACTTACCAGAGAATGCAAATTATAAATGGTTAGATAGGGAAGAATTAGTGTCGCATTTACCAGAAAAATTTTCTAAATCATTATCACAAATGCTTATTGATGAATAAGTTTTATAAAAATAGTTTAGTATTAAAATAATTTATGTTGTGTTTATTAGATCCTTAATCGTACTTTTATAATTCAATCCATATTTATAACAAAACTATTCAAGCGCGATCGACATTTTAACATTTTTATTGAAATCAGTATATAATTGAATAGATGAAAATTAAAAGATCACAAAGTTAAATTCTTCAAGGAACGTCAAATATATATTTACAAGTTAAGTATTATTGAACAATAATAAGTACGTTTAGTTGGAGTCCGCATCTGTCGGTTTCCAGGATAGTACAAGGTCCCAAAAATGTTTGTGTTCTTCAGGAATATACTTTATTAGTTTGCGTATCAATGCTTTTTTGGATTCCTATCACAGTATTTTGGTGAAATCTTTTTGTCTCTAGACACTAGCTTTTATCAATCGACTCCATGGACATTATTTGTATGTTCTTTATCTCACCTTTTTTCTTAAATGGATATCAAAATTTACAGAGAATAGCGGCATTTTTTGTTTTCCAGCATTAATTATTGCTAGATATAAGTATACGGATTTGATTCAACAATAAGTACGTTTAGGTAGAGTCCTTTTCTGCACTTTCCAGTAGAGTACAAGTCCCAAGTATTTTTATGTTTTTCAGGAATGTTAGTCATTAATATATCAATTTCTTTTGGATTTATAGCCAGAGAAAATTTTGCTGTAGTTTAATTTCATTGTCAACGTATGTATTGATGTAATCAGATGAAAAACAATTTATCTGGACGTCTATTAACTTGTTCTTCGTGCTAAGTAAAAATTGTATCCAATTCGTTTTTAGAATTTTTAGAGCGAGATCGGCTTCCAATGCTTTTCCCCCGCTTTTCTTCTGGAAATTCACCGTCTTTTAACAACAGACATAAACGTCGAACTCGTTTTACCGTAACGCCATGTAAGCTAACAAACGCTACTTTACATACTTCTTTGTGTTCTCCATTAATATCCACATAATATTTAAAGCTATTAGACTTGGGTTTATGCACCTCCCCATTTCTGGGACGATATTGCTTAATGTCCACACGTTTGATCAATCCTTGCAAGTAAATATCCTGACTATCCTTTGAATCAAAATCATTCATTCTGCTTATAACAAGCGATTGTGTTGCCGTATCAAAACTTTCAAAACATTGACGCGAACAGCTAATATATAATAAAAATTGAATTAATTGTATTTTATAAGGGTTATAGTAGTACTCGTTCTGTCTGAACATAATAGTCCCATTTTTTTTATTGATTTTGATAGAACAAAAGGATCAAGTTTTCTTTGATAAATATTAGTTAAAATTTGGGTCATCTAAGATCCTAACAATACAGTGGAACCCCGCTATTCGTAGAACTTGTTCAAATAAAATTTGACTCGCTATTGATACGGGGTCACCTTATCACTAGAGCTCTACGCGGATACACTTTTTACGCTTTTTACTATCCGCATCCGCATATAGAACAACCGCATCCGCTTAAACATTCAAAAAATTACCCGAATCCGAAAAAATGCTCTACTTATCACAATGTTGTCACAAGCTATGTCATTGTCTATATCAGACAAATTCTAAGAAGCAGTCAGAGGCAGACCACATTAAACAGCTTTCTGCAAAAAGCATTTGGTGAAGAAAAAAAGAAAAGGGATAGAATACTCAAGGAGATGCTATTTCCTAGAACGGATTGTGTACACATGGAAGGGTTTCACATAATCTTTAAAATGCTCCGAAGAAACAATGAAGCTATATAGAAGTAAATCATATCCTTTTCTTTTTGCAACTGTTGTATTTTATATACTTCTAATCTTCTATTTGTTTTTAGTGTTTTTATTCCTAACATTCAACCTAGTCTCAAAGAACGCTTAACGGAACAACAAATTTTTGTATCAAATGGGGTTATTATGTTCGGACTTTGGGAGTATTAAACAAAACCAAATTTTACCTGCATGGTTTACCCGTTTGTCGTTCAGGTACAAACTTTCCTGCATGATTAATGTGTGCAAAACCATGGAGTTTGGAAAGTTTGATTTTATTTTGTTTCCATTCATTTTCATGTCTCGATCTTTTTTTCAACATATAGCTCATTTTCTCAGCGCTTTCGCTATCTTCTTCATTATCACTTCCATCAGGACTCTTACTTTCAAGCTTAATTCGCTTTTTAGTCATACTGTATTCTTCACTATCACTTTTGTCCGAACTCATATTTTAATTTTTTTCAATGTCACCGAAATATAATTATAAGTCGGTCAAAAAGCGTTTTCTATGTAATAATATTAAAGTTACGCTATTCTCTATACAAAAGCAAGTTATTTATTCGTATTTTTAAAATCATGTGTTTTGTTGAAAAGGTCATATGTCATTGACTAGTTCCATTTCCATACAACATGCGAAAATTTAATCGAGGAAAGATTGGAAAAAGGTGCTAATTATTATAGAAACTGTGCGTTTGTATAAAATAAAACTATTTCCAAATTTTTAATTGATTTATTTAATTTTTTCTCATCTGAAATGTAATGGCGCACTCTGCAGACGCAATATTTCATTGTGTTAATTTGATGATAGGTGATCTTTCCTCATCATCAATTCAATGTATTTATACGCAAGATGTATAGAAAAGAATGTAATTTCCCATTTACTTCCGATGCTATTTTGTTTCACGTATTTTTCATACAAGTAAAGTGCGTTCATGCATAAATTAGTTTAAACATAAGTAATGTTCATTCTACTACTACTCCTGAGATGGTAGTAAGATCGACGAAAGTTGGTATTAAAATACGTAAAAGACGTAATTCCAAATTTTAGGTTAAAACTCTGCCATGCTTTGCGTGATATCATTTCGATGAAGTATAAACTAAATAAAAGCAATGGAAAAATTAAGTAAAAACTTTGAAGCGTTCCACTCGCGACTTCTCGATGCCGACTGTTTAATTCAAATAAAAGAAGATGAGGACATTGCCAAAGAATTTGATATTCATATTGAAGAATTTTGGAGATTTTTATCCAGCAAAAATTTTTGTAATCAAACGATAAAGAATTATTTTGAAATATTGTCGCTGGGAAAGCAGCAAGACTATTTTAATTTTGCTATTGGATGTGTTTGCGCATTTATTCAAGCAAATTTTACTGGACCTGACTTGGATGAGAAATTCGATGAATTAATAAAATCGGTTGGAGTGGACAATGCACATTGCAATAAATTATTGGCCATTAATAATGAAGATATTAATGTAAATACAAAGTATTCTTGCTTATTGGTTGCTGCAGAGGCTATCTTTAAGAACATCCTTATTCATCCTTTGCTGAATAGTTGGTGGCAATGGCGTTGTATATTCCTACATCAAAAAATATTAGAAGAGTTGAGCCCTAGTTTGCTTTCACGAGCGGAACAGCTACAGAAGGAAATCAGCAAACTTATAATTATCAGTAATTATTAATACATATTTTTTAAATTTATATTTAATTCACACTTTAAATTTTAGACGAGTTGGAGGCATTATTTGAAGTTGAACAAGTGCAACTATATTGTGAATTCCGAAATGTGATTAAGGCAGATAATCATATTCGCGAGGCTTGTACACAAATGGGTTTACACTACGAATTATTTGGTAAATTAGGAAAGCGTACTAAGCATCAAATAAATGACATAGCGCAATTAACGTTAGAAGTTAATGTTATGAATAAAGATTCGAAAGATAGAGAGCAAATGCCAGAGATGGAAGTTCCTCAAAATGTTAGATTAGACGATGATGTACGATTCGATACAATTAAATTTTCCAGTGAAACGAAGCATGAAGCATTCTCAAATCTTGAACAAAAGTTAATATTAGTATTAGCGCAACACATGCTTATTTCTAAACCACAGGATGATCTATTTTATGAAGAAATGAAGCCGTTTATAGATATATTGCTTGCACAAAATAGCACATGGTGTGTACGCATGTGCACATTGTTATTACGATGCAAAATGGAATCGAAACAAAACCGTACAGTTGAACGTTCTTTGATGCAATGCGAGGAATTAATAACCGCCATGAAGAAGAAAGAGCCGTGTATGTTTAGTCGAGTTGGAGACGTTTTCAGTACTGGACTGTCGCCTGTCTGGAAAACTCAACAACAATATGCCGATTTAATGCTAAATCTAGGAATGGTTAAGACGGCCCTAGACGTTTATCTAAGTATACAATTATGGGAGGAAGTGATTGTATGTTACACCATATTAAAATGTCGTCACAAAGCTGCTGAGATAATTAAAGAACAACTGGAAATTAAACCGACTGTAAAATTATTATGTTTGTTGGGTAAGTTAAATTTAATCCACATTACGAGAAACAGAAGTATATTTGAATAGCTTGTCCACATTAAAAGTTGTGCCCCAAAGTGTCCCACATTCGACATTATTCTAAAGTGTTTTGAATTGGTCATATTACATTATTAAAATCACAAAATGTTTACTTGATTTAATAAAAGGCGGTCTTTCCTAATTGCTACAGTGCTAGATCGAGATACGATCTGCTCGAAGTATGACTTTTTTTGGCAATATCGCGTTTAAGCCGAAATACGATTCGAAATATAATTCGGCGGGAAGTAAGCCTGTAATTTGGGAAGTTTTAGCGCAGTTGGGTCGTCAGATCACAGCATCACGGCGTCATATCTCGTTCGTCTTTCAGATACGAGCTGATTGAGTTCCGGAGCTCAGCTACAGAACGAGTTATGCTCGCATTTTAAAGTACCACTGTAGAACGGGGCCAGTAGTCCCATATTGGATGCGACAGTCCTAGATTTAATTAGCTTGCGCTATATCGACACTGGCCCATACTGTCCCCATTTGACATTGCATTTTAATGCGGCTATAATGCCACAGAATAATTTCTAGCGACAGTTGCATGAATTATATCATAGAACAACCTTTACACTTGTCTCAATTCATATTATCTATTTCAGTATTACTAGGTGTAGAATTGAATTAAAATTATCCATAACAGTTTATAGTATTTGAAAAGTTTAAATATTTTTTTGTAATAAAGGTGTTCCACATTTTAGTCCAAAAAATTTACAAAAATCATATTGCGTATTCATATTTCATCATCTCGATTGAGTTAGTTTTTTTGAGGAGGGATGACTGTATTGCGAATTCTCGATGCAGACATGACAGAAAATATAAATAATGAGTGGCTATTATGTTTTTCACCACGTTTGCATCGAGAAGCCGAAATATAGTATCCTAAAATGAACGAATTCAATTGAAATAAAATGGAATTATGTACATACACAGTATGATATTTGTAGATTATGCTCCCTGACCACTTTATGTTATTTTCAATTGAAGGACGAATTGCTGTAAAGTAATATTTTTGTAATTAGCTGACTTTCTCTAAATTACAATGAATTTTTATTAAATCAATAAATTAAATTGCAGGTGATGCTACGGATGATGTGACTTGCTACGAAAAGGCATGGGAAATGTCGAAACGACGAAGTCATCGCGCACAACGCCACTGGGGACAATACTATTTCATGCGCAAGCAATACCTAGAATGTATTCCACACTTTGAAAAATCCGTCAGCATAAATCCGTTGCAGGGAATCGTGTGGTTACGATTAGGTTTTGCAGCGCTTGAAACACAAAATTGGCAAGTGGCTGCTACTGCGTATCGCAGATACACTACACTGGAGCCCGATGCGTTTGAAGCTTGGAATAACTTGGCGCAAGCTTATATAAAACTTGGAAATAAGAGAAATGCTCATCATGCATTGCAAGATGCACTCCGATGCAATTTTGATAATTGGAAAGTATGGGAAAACTTTCTGGTAGTAAGCATGGACATCGCTAGTTTTTCGTATGTCATACGAGCGTATCATAAGCTTTTAGATTTAAAGGAAAAGTATTTAAATATTGACGTTCTAAAGATATTCGTCATACAATTATGTAATTTATACCATGCAAATGAAAGTGATGCAGCTACGGAATTACTCATTAAGCGTGCGAGGGAACTGTTTGGAAGGCTTACAACGATATACCCCGGCGAAGCTATTTTATGGGAATTGTACGCTAAATTGGCACCAGATGCAGTGTTGAAGGTGCAACGACTACAGAAAGCTCTACGATGTTTTTGCCAAGATTCGTCTTGGATTAAAGATTTGGATGTCTGCGAACATGTCCTGTCGCTTTGTGTAGAATTAGGAGAGGGAGTTTTAAATGATGCTATAAAAGCAAACGACACTTTAATCTTTTCGGCTCGCTTGAATATCTCATCAGCAATTACAGCGTTTAAAAAGTGTGATTATCCGGATACGAAGAAGATGATTATGCCAGCAACGCTGATACTTAATAAGGTTATCGACAAAACAAAAACATTACCACCGTTAAATTAATAATCATTTTATTCATTGTAATAGAAATGACAATTAAATATATATATATACCTAATAGGTATTCTTGAAACAGTCATTCACATTAGTTGTCCTATGTAGTCTGCACGCTTTAGTTTGCGTTTTAAATTTGGCCATTGGACTAGTATATTGTCGGCAAAGTAAATTAAAATCTTACCGGTTAATGAAAACGTCTTTGTGCGACAGAAGCTTTCAATAAACACGATTCTTGTATCACATATAAAACTAACCTTTAAAATAAATGCAATTAAGCAAATTGGAATGCATGTGCCCGGTCCATTACATAATATTAAATCTGGCCGTATTTGACAAACAAGCGGAATGCATTTTAATATAGAATATATTGTAGTAAAAATGGACGTGAAATAAGATTGATGAACTATCCTGCTACGCGGTATTCTTCGTATAAAATAGTTTTGATTGCTAAATTTTTCTTCAAGTTCATGTATTTTATGTTGGCTGGTGGTGTCCGATTTAGCTAAAATATAATATCTTGGTGAGTATTTTTCGAAATTCAACTGTTGAATCAGCTTTAGCATTTCGGAAGTATGTCCACCTGATCCAATGCATATTAGTGCAGAAGCTGGTCGATTTCTAGTTTTTTCTGCAACTTTACTATGACCAGTTGCTATTTTATGAACAACGAATAAAATTCTGGCTATTATCAGTAATACAAATAATATAAACACTTCTAAAATTAAGTTGCCTAAAATAATAATACATTACATTTGTATATATCGTT
>JARJDW010000739.1:0-14000 GCA_030264715.1 Adinopsis sp. GC000173
CTAAGCGTGCCGCTCTTAAGTATCCGTGACCGCCGCAGGCCTCTCTGCTCTCCTGAATCGCCGCCAGACAGGACCACGATACCAGTGGCTTACCGGAGGAGACGATCGCGTGAATTTCTGACACTAAGTCGCTCTGAAACATTATAATTGATTTAAATTTAATGAATGACTGGAATATGTTTATGATTTTTAGTTAAAAAAATGTTATATAATCAAGAAAATAATTCAAATTTGCTTCAAACGGAATATTAGTTTTAGAACTAAATTAATTATATAGTGCGTTCGGTAAATACATCTAGAGGATTTAGAGCTCCTAGATTTTTTATCACATGACTGCAGATAACTTTAGATGTATACGAACACCTTCAAACGTTCTATGACTTATCAATAAAATTGATTTTGTATTAAAATAACTCTTGCTTAATTAACAAAATAAAGAGTTATATTAATTATAAAAGGTAAATTATATTTATAAATCAAGTTTCATCGACGAGCTAAGTACGTTCGTCAGCGTTCGTATATACGTGAAGTTATCTAAAATAGAATGAAAAATGGTCTTGATGTATTTACTGAATGCACTAATAATAAAAATAAGTAAGTTTATTGAAAGGCTTTTTGGTATATAGTGAGAAGCCACAAAATGCTAGTTTTAAGAAAGCCGTTGTCAAAGTTTAAATAAAAAATTATAATAAGGAATAAACATCTGTTTTACATTTGGTATTACTAAATTCTACAATATTAACTTTAACTAACCAAAAACTTTGCATTGGGTTATTTGGCTTTACCTAGATATAAAATCAATAAATATAAAAATCGGGCAATATAGTCATATCTTATCCAATTTTCAAAAAAAACAAGTTGTATAGATAACTGAATATAGAATATAGAAATAAAAAAAAATATAGAAAATGTCGCTTATCACTATTTAACAGTAAACCCAACAATTGATTTCCATAATTTTTGGATATTAATTAAGTTCTAGACATGAAGGTACATCGACTTTTCATTAATCAATTCAAAGGGAGTGAAGTCGTAAAATATTAATTCGATAGGCTGTGACAATTTATGCACGCTGTGAAAATTCCATTAAATAGTTACCACGCTATCAATGCGAGTGGATGATGATGAATTTGTGTTCTCGACGGTTGTTAGATAATCCTCGGTAAGGCCTTGTACGAAAAGTTTGATAACTGCAGCGGCTGCCACGTACGGAAACAACCTCCATTGCTACAAAGTAAATATTGACAATGTATTATTCCTCAATAGCATGCATTTGCTTTTCTAATTACGTGTAATGGATACTCAATTATCGGCATTTCCTCTTCGTCTGGTCCGAATTGTTTACGCACGGCCGAATACCGTATCGATATTGTCACTGCGCATATTAAATTGGTGGTACATTCCTGCATGATGCCGACCCTTCCAGTTGAAAGCGTTTCCAAAGCCGCTCCCAACATGCGGCCTGGATTTGTAAGGCTGCTTTCATACTCGCCGTTCGGCATTACGTCACCGATGCGATTTAGTAGATTCTCCCTAGGGATACGATAGTCCTTAAACATCATGAAGCTAAAACAAACATAGTGGTCAAGCATTTAATGAGTCATGATGATAGTGTTAACGGCGGCTACCCATTATCAATGCCACGCACGCCTACTTTTTCACCAATATCACCGACTAATATGCCTGGATATGGCAGTAACGTTTTCGGATCACGAATGGGAACGAAAAATGAGTGCAAGCCATAGCATTGTCCGTTGGTATAAAGCTGGGCGTATAATAAAGCAGCGGTGCATGTTTTCCCTTCAATATAATAGACAAACAATCAAGCAAATTAATTTTAACGAATTGATTTTTTTGCTCTAACCTAAATTTCCAACCCAGCATTTCGCTGCTTTGAAATCGGGCGTATTTATAACAAATTCCTTCGTCGTCTTATCATACGTGGCGGTAGTTCGCATTTGCTTCGTATTGCTTCCATGTGCCACTTCGGTTAGTGCTAAGCAAGTCAATATCTAAAAATTAATAATTTTGAAATAAAATAACTAGCTATACATTGTCAATAAAAGCTACTTTCTTATTCCAAACAGCTTCGAATATTTGTTTGTGGCGCTCCGTGCCTAAACTTAGCAATGCGTTTGTGAATAAACTGATTCCAACGGCGTACTTTACAGATACATCCGGAAAACAAGCAGCTAACGTTTCATTCAAAGTCATAATAACCTTCGTCTGAAAAAACGCTTTTTAAGCATTCTAAAAATAGTAATTAATATTCAAATACTTTACGCTTGTACGGCCAATTTACGATATTATTCGGATAGAAATTATATTTGCAATATTGATGAAACTGTATCGCTGAGACTCGTTTCATTTCATCGGTGGTCAGATCGTTTTGGGGCCGTCTAAAGATTGGATCATTTTCTAGGATTTTCCAAACTTTCAGCTAGAAAATCTTTCATATATAATAGGTGTAATTTGTGTTAATAACCTTCATTACTTTGAGTTTATACATATCGGCGTCATTTTCGAACACGAGTTTTAGTTGTTTCCAATTGAAGGAAGATTTTTTACGATATTCATCTAACGGACCGGATGGCAGGTCCTCCAAGAAAGATGTATCTGGCAAATCCATGACTAAAACAATTCCGTTAATCAAGTTTTGCGTTCTAATAAATTCATAAAAATGATATCACACTGGTAGTATTGCTTCCACACATATGCTGCTGCTGCCCGTACGATTTCGAATGAATCATTTACGCAAAAAATAGTGTACGGTTGCAAACACGCATAAAAATTAAAAATAGAAATGCTGTAATGCCGATCAACGCACAATGACTAATTGTGGGGCGTAGATTCAATGAACAAAACCACACACCACGCATCGCACAGCGCGTACTCACCTGACGCGTTGCAAAAAGCCGGTAACAAGGGCACAGCACGCCCCTATAACTTGTTGCTTGGCTTCTTTATGTAACACTAAACGGACGAAGCGTTGCCACTATCCGTAAAACACAATTTGCACGTGGAGAACGTATCACGTGATTGGCGATCCGCACACGCGAGTGAATGCATTTAAACCGCGATTCACAAAAAAATCCACAACGTAACCGGCCTGCTTGTAGGAGATTAAAATGTTTCATGCGCGATACGTCGTTAACCGTTCGTTTGGCATGCTGACCATGCGATGCGTGTCACGTAGAGAATACTACTACCAGACGACTGCAGACCGGCGTTATGGTAATATTAAATAAGGACACCACTACACTTGAGGGTGCAGGTTGGCAAAACAGGCGCATGTGCAGCGTGGAAAAAAGAAATCAAACAATCGATTATCTGATGTTGCCCTTCACGAAGAAAAGAGTTTATTGACACATTTGCACATTGGATATACAAATATATTACAATTTGATGGTTTTTCTTTTATTAAACGGTTCTGATTGGATCACGATCGATGGCGGATACGATCACCTTGGCTTCACCCTTCAAAATTTCCTCCTCCAACTTTCGTCGAAATTCGCGTAAGAAACCACGCTCCGAGTCGCTGTGGTTGCACAAAATCACGTTGATATTCTTTTGAGTCGCATCCAATATGTCATGATGTAACATTTCTCCCGTAAGGTATAAATCGGCATCGACTCCGGAGAGCACTGAATTTCCCGATCCGCAGCATAACGCAACACGTTGAATCAGCGTCTCTATTAACACATTGAGATATTAATTAGTTTTGTAAACACAGCGTCTCATTGTTTGTCGATTATCAAAGAAAAGTTAAAACAATAATTTAATTAGTAATTCTGTATGTATGCAATTTGAAAACAACACTAGCATAACTTAAAGTGAAACCGCTCGATAAAAATGTCTAGTCTAGTCTAAGTAAAACCTTCGTTCCAAATTAAGTGTCAATTTATTGAATATTATTGAAACAATGAAGTTCAATATTTTTATTGTATTTATTAAACATAAAGCATAAAAATTAATTTTTAGTTGCCAAAAGTTTGAGATCTCAATTTTTTTTAGCGAATACGTAAAATGTTCACAATATGCTTACGCACACTATTAATTAAAATAATTATTATAATCAACTTCATAACAAATACTCAAAACTCAAATAGTAATCAGTGGAAGAAAGACATACAATTTTTATTCAAATCCTTCAAAAACAATAATCTAGAACATTTATTCAAAACGATCAATCGTCTTTATTGACACATTCGTAATTAGGTGTTTATTTTATGCTACGTTTATTTATAAAAATAAAAATACACGTTATAGGGTAAACTGCCAGCGGAAAACACCCCCCAGAAAATAAACACAATTGACATAAATTGAACAAAGGAATATTTAAAAAAATGTTATATTGATTATTTTCAATTTCTTTAAATAGTATTTAATCACTGGCATATCTGTTAATTAATTTTCATTAAAAAAATCGGTGATAATTTGATAATTTATAATTTAATGAAAAAAATGTTAATTTACAATATTACATAAAAAAAATTAAAGTTTATTGCACATAAATTGACTTTATGAACTCTAGATTTATTGTATATTTTAGAAACCAATAGTAATTGAAGTAATTTAATCCGTCTCAAATAATTTAATTGATTATTTTTTAACTTTAATTTATTCTGCCATAAAATAAGATTATCTTGCTTTCGTCCAATTGAAAAATAAATTCAGCATAATAATTCATAATAAACAGATCAAAAAAAAAAAAAACCTATGAACATTAATTTAACAATTGTTCATTCACTGATTAGTGTTAACCTATATCGCTTTGCATTTTTTTTTTTTTTTTGATAAATCATGTTGAATATTTCTTTTGGAACAAATAAAATTCACTTATTTTGAAACGAAGAAAGTCTTTTTATGATGATGCCGTGTAATAGCAAATATTATGAGAGAATTTCCGCAATTTATCTTATCGTATTCCAGCAAAAAATTTAAAATACTTATGTATGTAGGAGTCCTATCAGTTTTGTAACACATTGTATAGATAACTTTCTGCTAGGATTTTTAAAAACATTGCATAAATTACTTGTGTGAACTTAGCCATAAATCCAGCCATAAAAATTATATATATGCGCATGTAGTTAGGTATATATTAATTTGGCGTAGATTGCATCGATTATTAGAGGTATTTCCAAAGGTGAGCGAATGAATTTATTTATATATTCTGAAAGTACACAAAATTTACTTCCTGATGAGTGCATAAAATTATATTGTTAATTGGGCAAAAACCTCTAATATATTAAGTTAAATATCGCCATTAATAATTAATATTTTGACTATTATCTTATATATATATTAATGAAATTTTATCAAAACCACTCATTCTTGTAGTACTTTATGTGCTGAATTCAATGCACTTTGCGGAAATTATTTATCTCTAAAAATAAGAAAGATATGGGACTTTTAATATTTGGAAAAAATATATATAATTTTTGTGACTGGTTTATGGCAAAGTTCACACAAGTGCATAAATTTACCTTCATCTTTGTTTCTTGCCAAGGCAAGGCGCAAATAATCGATATTAATATGGTTCTTAATTAATTCGCAAGCCTCTTTGATGGTGATGCTCTTCGATAGTTCGCAATAGCGTCCAGCGCCCAATTTTGGATTTGTTGCATTTTCTGCAATCGGTATGGATGTTTTGACTGGTAAAGCACTTGCTAACCAATCATTCACGCCTCCGGAGACAGCATCCCATGATGTATGAGGCGAGAAGACTGCAATATTATTCTTAATGCATTGGATAACGATGCGCTCCTTCCAAGAGCTACAAACATATTACATTTGTAGTATAATCAATCTGATTTGATTATTAATTTTATAAAAAAATAATCAAATATTTGTGCTTAAGTAAAAATTTTAATTAAATCTAAATTATAATCGAAAGTGCGATAAAATTATTCAAAGTATATATTATTTGATTACTTTTTGTTAAATTGATAATCGCATATTGTTTATTACTAAAACAAAAATTTCAATGCAATAAATAAATATTGCATTATACAAACATTATTGAATTGATAACGATATTGGAATAAATAAATGCGCACAAGCGACATTTTTGGCATGCTATGGTAATAAATCAAAAGCAATTACTTTTGCGAAACGGATTTCATTCCATGAAAAATATTGGGATGGTACGAAATTATCAATCCACAATTTGTTTTTACCGCTTCCTGAACAATATCTTCTGTCAAATCATTAGTTAATAATACATTTTTGATTTTTCCGTCAAAATTTGGATCAACCAGTAAGCCGACATTGTCCCAAGTACTTGCCAACGATAAAGGTGCGAAATCTTGTAAACGATCTAATATCACTTTTAATGAATTTCCCATATAACTATGTTCAGCCATTTTCACTGGATGTGTAAAAATTTTTCTTGTATAACTAGTTGAGAAAAAATGTTGTTTATTAAAAATTTTCCTTAACAACATCTAAATCTGAAAAAAAAACCGAATGTTGTTTAGATACGTCACATGTCGACTGTTTAGATAACATAACATTCATGATTTCCACATAATTCGGTGTGAAATTGCAGCCGATTTAAATGAAATTACAACCGGAGAAAAAACATTCAGATGCACGAATAAAATAAAAAGATGAATCGGTTAAAATAACATCACAACGCAGTCATTTAAAACCACAACATAGGCAGTGTTGTTGTTCCCCATACATATGTTACATTCCATTGATAAAAAGTTCATACATATAAGCAATAACACAATATTCTCAACTCTTTGAGTCACTGAATAAAATATACAACTGTCATCTATGAAATGCATAACAAAATAAATAAGTCCCTTTTTCATGATTAATAGGGCAATTCACAAGCAGGTAAAATTGAAGGCTTTTGTATTTTACATTTACAATACAATTTTAGTAAGAGGTATTGATTTGTAATTACGCGGAATAGATTTTAATGCCTGAAGAATAGAAGTAGGTTAATATTTAATAATTGCAAACGAATTATTATTTGAAATGGTCGTAGTAGATTAGCAATAAATGGATTCATTATAGATAAATTTGATTCGTTTAACTGTCATTAATCAATTAAGCTTGCTGATAAACCTCGTAAAACTTGACGTATGTAGCTAATATTATTACATATTTTCTTTAGAACGATCCTGATATTTCGTTGTGATCGATTTGATAGTTTAGAATTTACTATCAAAGCTATGACTTCCTTTTATATAGTAATTTGCACTCCAATTCAAAATGTCGATAAACTTTTAATTGCGTATGTTTAATGCATTACAAAACAATATTTATATCAATACAACAATTTTATAATCAATATGTTGTCATCATTTAACATAATTCTGTATGATTCAAAATGCTTAGCGTAACTTTTAATACAAATTGCAACGCATTAAATGATTTACAAATACTTTTAGTTCAGATGATTTTAAAAAAATCAGATTTAAGTTTTACAACAAAAAAAATTATTATAAATAAAATTGCGTCAATTCAGGTGATCATATCTTGATCAAAATGTATAAATTCAATTTCCCCAATTTTATTTTTAATAAAAATTTCGATTATGAATTCTATCAAATGACGGCTACACCAGTGTTTTGTTTTCAATGTTAAGTTTTTTATTTTTCTCGAAACTCGTCAATTCGAAAATGATTAGAATTTCGTAGTCGCCTCAACAATCCGTAGTATTGGTAATGCAAAATAACATTACTTAAAAATGACGTTTTAAATTTCTTTGTTTTAGACGATCTTAGATAATTTAGTTAAACTTTTTCAATTTAATTAATTGTAACCTCGATCCCACTTTCACATTTTAGGTTAGTGTTTTTAATTACAACTAAAATGGTTTCGGAATTCTTTATTATAAAATTTGATAATTAACAACATTACTTAACAAATCCGTGGCTTATTCGTGAAATTTCCATACTTTAATTTCACCGTCGTCACTACAACTAACCAGCAAATCACCGTTCGGCTGCCACGCCACCGAATTCACATCCTGCGAATGGCTACGTTCGTTATTTGACACCAGACTGAACGTTGGTGCATTCGGCTCACAGCCTTCATCCTCTTTAAATATCCTAATTATGTCATCACCACAAGCTGTCGCTATCAGACCGCTTTTCCAGCTCCAACTTATGTCGTATATTGTGCGCGTGTGGTATCCCGCTAACGTACAGACACATTTCCATGTGTTATCTTCATTTGGCGTTGGAATGCCTTCTTGATTATTTGGCGGATATTCCTGCCAAATTTTGACAGTTAAATCATCACTGCAAGACGCCAAGCGATTGCCGGTCTTGTTAAACGCCAATGACCAAACAGTAGAGTCATGCGATGTTAATGTCGTGGTGCAAATCCAATCGTTGTCGCTAGGATCTTCTTTGAATAGTTTGATTGTGTTATCATATGAGGCTGAAGCTAATATGTTCTTTTCTGGATGAAATGCGACCTTAAAACAATCAAAATAATAAACTACTCATTTTAACTTCTGCTTATAATATATTACTTTTTTGACATCCTGTGTGTGTGCGTTTAAAACGGCAGCACAATCATATTCATCCTCTTGTACTACATCCCATATCCAAACCGATTTGTCGCGACTGCAAGTTGCCAGTAAATGTCCATCATGCGACCACGCTACGCTCTTCACCTCGTTCTCGTGTCCTTCCAACGTAGTGTTACATTCAAACTCGCCGGAGTTTTTATCCCAAATTGATGTGGTGGCATCAAAGCTAGCGGCAGCCAAATATGTCCCACATGGAGACCAAGCAATCTCACGAATTGTTCGTTTATGCCCGTCCGCTAAAATAATTTTGTTTATCCACTTCGAGCCATCTTTCGTCCACAAACGTATTGTCTTATCCTCGCCACATGATGCAAATACATCGCTCTTTGGATGCCAGGACACATTCCACACTCGACCTGTATGTTTACTTAATGTCTGTATGGCTTCCAATTTGCCCATTATTTAAGTTAATCTACAAAAACGAAATTTAATACGTTGCATAGAAATATGTTGATAATGAGTTACATGTATACAATGATTAAATCACTGAACTTAACACTTAATACGCGAATTAAACGTTTTTTAAATAAAATTTTAGGTTAGGTTTGCATGAGTTTTTATTATTTTTATGAAAAATATCTTATTTACTTACTAATCGATATTAAAATAACTACACTTTTTAAGCATTTAATTACTGCACTATTTATATATGTGTTTTATTAAAAATCATAAGATATATAATAAAATTGAATGTACGTGATCACTCAAAGAAGCAAGTTGTACTATTTGGTAATAAGTATAATTGGTTGCCGACCTTAAAATCTAGATTCTTAATTTATTTAATAGAATGTTTTAACTAGAAGTACTAATAAGTCAATATAATTCTTTTAATTGATAAATATTTGAAAAATAATAATTTAAAGTTAAATTAAATTTGGTACATGATTGTTTAGTTGCCTATGTTAGAGTATTACCGACATGACAGTCCAAAGTCGCACGTTTATTCATTTGTTTTCAAATTAGTAAAAAGATAAATCTTGATCAGAAACGATTAACAGCAGATTTTTTGATAAATTTATTATCTGCAAGGCGGTGTTTTTGTTAAAAGACATATATAAAAAGAAGGTAAATCTTTTATTGCCATTTTTTTAATCCAAAAAGGAAACTTGATTTATAACACTGTGGGAAATAATTCCTTAATTATTTTATTACACCGACAAAAGTATTTGTGTTGATTGGCAAATCAATTCGATTACCAAATACAAAAAAAAATTGCAAACCAATTAATTATCCCTGTTTTAGGCGAAGAGCCGATATTAATTCAAAATGTGTGGAAAAAATGTGGAAGTGTTGGCGGTAAACAATCGACGAAACGAAACCGATCATAGATATTCAAATCTTTCTAATAGTAAACCAACCTATAACGAGTTTTCGTCTCGCAGCACACGCTCAGGTGACTGACTCGCGCTGGCTGTTAAAGTGCTATTAGTATTTAGCAGTCTCGCGAAAGTTCACCTGCCTTATTACAAACGCCACACATTTTCTACAACATCTGCATCGATTCATCGCACAAACTGTAACAAATTGTCGGATAATCGGCACGAACGTAAAAGGACATCGATCAACCTGCATAAAAAGGTGTTTATATGTACCAGACGGACCTATAATGCGAACTGGCAGTGGATTGTGGTGGACTCTTGTCAAAGTTAATCATTCAAATGAAGTGCAGATACGTTGCATGCGAATTTCAAGGATTCTCCTCAGGTGAGTGTATCGTCCCGGTCGTTCTTTGTCGCTTCTTCTTTAGTTGCGGGCGCGAGGGATGCAAATCGCTGTGTGTAAATTTGTGTGTGTGTGTGTGTGTGTGAATGCATTTTCGTTCGAATCGAATTGAAATCACTTTCGTATAGATTTCAAGTAGGTGGCGAAGTGAATTAGCCCAAGGTCGGTTTTATTTCATATAGGGGCCACAGACCGAATAGTCCTACGCAGAAAATACGTGGCCGTTAAGTCATCTATCTATTAGATAAATATGTGATTTTTGTTTGTGAACGATATTGTTTCGTGTTCGGTTCGATTCGATTGGATCGAGCGAGCGAGCGAGCAAAAAAAGTTGTCATCACCTTATTTTAACGAATTGTTAATTAGCGCTTAAATAGTCGACGATTTATTCGTTTCGACGAATTGATTTAAATAAATATTACGCCTATTACATAATGTGCTTAAAAACGATTTGCATAGCATTTTTGTTCGGATTTGTTTTAAGGTTACACTTTGTTATTAGAATATTTATACAAAATATTTTTCACCACACTACACTTGCTTACTTACAATTCTACATAAATTTTAATATAAATTGTTAAAAACAACAAATTTATATCTACATATTTTTCTTGTACCTACGTAACGAAAACGTGTTGTGATTTTTTACTTATTTTGCTAATTTTATATTTGACTAGAAGAATTTTGAGTAAATATCTATGACTAACAGATGATTTAGATTTTTAGATGAATGTAAATAAACAAGAGTGGCGAACCTATGGCATTTTTCAAAATTAAAAATATCTGCGACAGACATAACCTCCAACTCTGTTGTGATGTGTGCATTGAGTAAATTAGGAGTAAGTTCAAAACGGATAAGTTTATAAATTTGGCATACATATGATTATAATGTTTAACATCCCTGATATAGCAAATTTTTCATGCTTCTGTAATTACTAGTAGTACATTCTACAATTTGTGTAAATTTTTGGTTCAAGTGCATTTTATCTAGAATATTTGGATGAAGATCCATGTTCAGGAATGTAAGGCAAGAAGTATAAATAACCAAAAGAGCAATGAAATTTTGGATATTAGCGTTGTATCAATATAACAAATTTGACTGGTTTCTAACCAATTGTTGATTTTATAATCTGAATTCCAATCTTCAATGACAATGATCGTCAGTCCACTAGTTGACAACTAGTCAGAAATACTTTAATATAACTGATTGACGCTTTAGATCGCATGATGGGACGATTTTCACTGATTTCCATACTGACTTCTGACTGATAATCAGTCAGAATTGTCCTTTTGATTCAAAGCTATTATACAAATATTTATTTCAATTACTTATTTTCAAAGAAAAATCATTTCTGAAAGTAAATTAGTGTCTATTACCAACCTTCTTTATTGATAGTTTTTGGCCCTTTGCTAGAAATACTCGAAGTTAAATTGACATGTAAAGGAATGATAAATATGATACAAATTTTATCTTAAATTGTGTTTTTTTATTAAAATTGTCTTATATTTAACCCTAGAAATTCTAGGAAAAATAAAATCAGAAACTAGCAACTAACGTTTTAATTTAAAAACCCATTAAAGTAACGTAGTTTTTTATAAATGTGTTCTTTTTATTAGGACACTAACTAGGGCCCATCAAGTAAAAACTCAAATTCGACTTCCATTCTTACTATAGTCTGAAAGTCAGAAATGTTGATAAATACAAGTGTCACTAATTTAACCCAATTGCAAATTAAATAATCTTTGATTTACTTTACCATAATTGTAAAAAAGATAAAAGAAGTTTAAGGTTAATTCGATGTCCTACTTGTAAAACCATTAAAAGTAATAACACTGTTATTATAGTTTCTAATACTAAAATTTCAAAATAAATGAAATTCTTTTAACTAAAAAATATAACGATGTAATTACCTATCTATATAAATAAAAAGTAGGTATAGATAGACGGATTTTGTTTACCAACAGAAGCAAAATAAAGACTATAATAAATGATCTGACATAACTTCTAAAATTATGTTTTTTAAATAGTTAATTAATTTATTTTTCATATAGGTAGGTATACATTTCAACAAAATGTAGGTATATATGTAATAATAATCTCAAATCCTTCAAGCGATTTTCTACCAGATACTAATTTATTCAATTCAAATATAATAAAATCAGATGTTTAATTGAATTTTATTAAACTGTCGTAATAACAACAGCGAACATTCAATTTATTTGATGTTTAAAATATTAGAGATTGTGTAACACAAATTTATTGAATCAATTATACGGCAAAATAATTAGAAATTTAAATGAGTCAAACAATTCGCAGCAGTCAGTATGTATAGAAGTATATGTATAGCGGAAATGTAAATTTATCAATTAATATAATAATTATTCATGTCGTTGCCGATCGAACACTTTTTTGATATGTTCTAATTGATTCCGATTATCTTCGCATTCTCATTTAAGCCGCAGCCTTTTTTTCCTACTAATCCAATTGACCCAATTGTTTAATAACAATTTTGTGATTTAATGAGACATAAATACATTATCTATTTTTAAATGATTGCTTTATTGATTGAGCTAATGTGGGATGACGATTTATAAATAAATTATATTTTAATCATTCTTTTTTCATTCATTGATAAATTGAAGTTGGTGTATCGAGAATTATGTAATATATCATACGATATATGCGATAACATATTGAAGCATGACGAAGAACAAATGAATTTTATTAATAATTAAATTATTAAATCGTTTTGTTGAAAAAACAAATTCACTAAATACTTTAATTGATTCTTTTATTTTCTCAAACTATCATTAAAATATCTTATATAAACGCTTTAGGCATCTAAAAAATCTAGAGCAATATATTAAAGCAATGTTTGCAATAAAGCAAATGGTCATGTTTTCTTTACCTAAGTATATCACGTATTTTGTTGGAACGGCGCTAGGTTAATTGCGTAGAAAAATGTAGGTGCAACTACTTAGATACACTGATTGTGTATAGTCTCGTTATCTATTTGAATAGAAAAAATTACATGCAAACGTAAGTAATTTGATAAAAAAAGACTACCAGTTTAACTCCAAGTATTTCTAGCAAAGACCGAATAAATATAAATAAAGAAAATTGGTACAGACAATTTATTTTTTGAAATTATTATCTTCGGAAATAATTAATGCAAATCAAATAAACAAAATTTCAGGCTAATTGCGTAGCAAAATGCAAGCCTAACTATTTAGAGACCCAGTTATTACAGTATTTTATTTCATCGCACACTGTCACTCATTTTTATAAAAAAAAAGCGAATAATCTATAAAATTGTGTGCTATTTCCTATATATTTTGGATAAACTGCATTATTTTTACATGTAGGTATTCATACACCAAACTAATACAAAATGATCGACTTGACAGTTTTTTTAAATTCAATTTATGATGAGGCAATATAAAATTTGTGTCTCTTCTGGACATGTAGTAAAGATTTCTGTTAGAGGTGATCCTAACGCAGAGTTTTTTACAATAAATTTTTATGAAATTGCAAATTTGATAAAACAGTTTTAGCTTTTTTCTCAACTTTATCCAAGAAAATTTGGATTTTAAATAATTTCTAAGCAACATTTAATGAGCATTAAAATATTTCGAAAATGTCATTTTATTATTCAGTTTAAAAATGTAGGCATATACTTTTGCGTCAATAAATTACTTAATTAAAAAATATACAAGTATA
>JARJDW010000753.1:0-14649 GCA_030264715.1 Adinopsis sp. GC000173
ATGTTTTTTATTCAAACTACGCAAACGAAATAGTTTATTCTGTCTGTAAAAGTATTCAAGTCACTTCAAAAATAGAAAACAGACTTTTAATTTTTTTTGGTATAGTAGAGCAACTTTTTATGTAGGATTTAGTTAAATGATGACGTTTGGAGTACTGAATAGTTTGAATCCAATAGATTTGTCGGTAGTTTGGATACGTTTCCATCTTACAATAATACTTTAAAACACAAAAATTATAAGATTTATCGCGTTATAATTTGTAACGTGCCAAATGGATTTACTGAAGACTGATTGGGACTCCAGTTTACTCTAATTTAAAATTGTAATTTTTAAAGGTTTGTTCAAAATAAATTTGTTTATGAAATTATAATATGACAGTGCTGCTAACAATACTTCTTCATAATTTTCCCCCAAGATGAAGAAATAACAAAAATACTATTTCGAACTTAGGAATTACAATTCTAAACTGAAGTATTATTATCAGTTTTCTGTGAATACATTTGCTCGTTATACTCGTACCTGTATAAGTCTTACAATGCTTTTCATTGTGGCACGAGTAGTTTGGGGCACGAGTGGCATAGCCAGGCTATACATATAGATAATTAATAATTTATTGATTAACATGTCTGACACTTAAATTTTATCACATAATTTATTTTTGTATCGCTGACTGCTTATTGTATGCTTAATAAACTGTATACGTGCAAATTGAGTAATAAATAAATTCAATATATATATTTTTTTTGAAGGACGTACTTGTCGCGAGTGGCAAGCAAGTGGCCCTTCCAAAACAGGAGGCCTTGTCTCTGGTTCCGAACGCCGATATGGCTTGCCATCGGAGACAAAACCTTCCCTGCTACTATTTACAAATAATGTTTAATATTAATATCACAGAAAGACAGTACACTACAACACTACAGCCCGCGTTCTTCGAATTTCTTTTGGTCCATGATTTTTTCGATAGCAGCGGCGGCCTTGCTCCACCCTTGCTGGCTGTTTATCATTTGGCGCACCAGCTCCTGCGGCTCCCATACGATGCCCGCTGCTTCCTCCTTCCCATGACGCCACTTCGGACAGCGGAACACCGTGTGCTCGGCGTCATCCACGTCCTCTCGACAGCATCGGCAGATACTGTCTTCCGCCTTGCCGATACCCGCCAGGTACGCCTGGAATTTACCGTGACCGGTAAATGCTTGAGTCAGGTGGTAGCTCAGCGCGCCGTGCTTCCGCTCCAACCAGGGTTGCAACTCTGGGATGAGGGTCCTCGTCCATTGGCCTTTGGACTCACATCCCATCTCTGCTGCTGTCGTCGGCGGAGTTCCATTCTCACATCGGCGCGGATGTTCCTTCCCTCGACGTGAATCCGTTTACGCTCCCACGCGAGAAGGTCGTACGGTGGGAGGCCTGCCAGCACCAACGCCGCCGCGGCACTAACGGTGCGATAGCCCCGAACGATCCCTAACGCCAGTCTGCGCGCCACGTACTTTGCGTAGCGTAGCGCGCCGCTCCTCTATATCGGTGCCGCGTAGAGAAGAACAGACATAGCCGCTGAGGACAACATCCTTCTTTTCGCTTGTCTCGCACCGCCGACGTTTGGTGTGATGCTGCGCATACAGAATAAAGACATTGGTAGATGCAAACCTCCAAAGTTCTTTTTCTGTTTTTTTCTAATAGTTTTATATTTACAGGGACTAAAAAAAAATGTTGTGAAAACTAATTTACAAGAAGTGGAAAAGGCCATACAAAATTACATAAGGAATGCAGCTGATAGACATGGGGCATGATCCATTATGCCCGTAATGAGCGGGCAAGTGCAAGGAAAGAGATTACAACTAAAATGTTCTTTAAATATCTATAAGTTTTTGATATCTTTCGATTGCTATTTTTCTTGATCACAAGATTGTTAGTTTTTCGTTTAAAATATATATAATAATTAACAATACAGTATTTTATTGCTCTACTGAGTATTCTACTGGTCCACGCAATTGCAGCAAAGTTACAGAGAAGTAATTGCAAAGTGAGGGAAACGTTGTGGCAAAACTACAAAAAAACTAAGGCAAAGCGACAAAACACTGATGGCAAAGTTAAGGAAACTTGGTGGCAAAACTACAAAAAAACAACGGCAAAGTGACGGAATGGTGATGGCAAAATATATATATTTTTAGTAATTTCACCAGTTGGCCGATTGCCCGCCATCGAAAATTATATCAACGACTTGTTCGGTATTCATCACTTTGTCACTGATTTGTCGTTGGTGCGTTATACATTATACACACAGTTTGCCGATTGATGGCCGTAACTTTTGTGTTTGTTGGGTAAGAGGTTAAGTCTATCAAATTCAATTGTACATGATCATTTGAAACGCCTTGGCTTAGTATCAAAACGAATTTAGGTACTTTCCGAACAATCCAATAATAATAATTAGTATATAGATAGATGGTGTATAATAAATATGCAAAAATTTTTCAAGAATGATTGCAAATTTTGTAATTATATAAAGCCTTTTATGAAGGACGCTCGATTTTGTTATATTGATTATATAATAACCAAACGATCGATACGTGCGTAAAGAAAAAATATACCCTTACATGTAATATAAAATATTAAATAATGTAAAGAGTGATTTGAAATTATTGGAATATTTATAACATTTAATCATATTTTATCTTCAGTAATCGACTGAATAAATTTGTACCTATACACATAGATAATTAATAATTTATTGATTAACATATTCCTGATACTTAAATTTTATCACATAATTTATTTTCGTACCGCTGACTGCTTACTGTACGCTTAATAAAAAGTATACGTGCTAATTGAGTAGGTAATAAATAAATTCAATAATGCAGCGCTGCTCGATTATTTCTTTTTTACCTCGGCAGTTCGCTTCGCTACCTTCCGCTCACACGTCAAACTTGTTAGTTCGGAAATTATTTATTTGTGAAAAATAGATAATGGGCAATATTGGATTTCATAAGTTGTATAATCAGATTCATTTATTAAATAGTAAATGTAAAGATGCTAAGTACTTGGAGTACCCAGTTAGAGCTTTGCAATTTTACGGTGGCCTATCAAGCACGGACCATAGGAAAAATATGAGATTTTGGTGCATATTAATACCTTGCGCACTGATTGTGGGACTATTTATGATTGGTTATTTAGTAAACTACTTTGGTAAATGTTTTAAAATTTTATTGATTTCAAGTGTAATGCAAAGATTTTTAGCGTTGAATGGTTTTTCGTTGGTGGCCTTATCGGAAATTAGTGGCACGCTCGCATCCACAATGTCCTATATATTTTTTCTCTATACCACTATTTATTTGCGTTTGAATACCGATAAAGTTATAATGTGCCTGAATGAGGCTGAAAAGATTTACTTAAAATTTGCTCCGAAAGAAGCGATTCTATTCAATTACATTTTTAATTTAGTGGTCGTATTTGGAAATCTATTTGCGATATTTGCATTTCCGATTCTTGCAATTTATGTCGCACTTATCGCTTGTCCAAATGACTTCCCATTATGCTTTTTCAATTGTTATATTGTAAATATGTATTATCATGCCTAATAATAATACCTAACATAATTTTTCGGATTTGCCTCTAAAATAGATTTTTTTGAACTATCATGGGTAACTGATGTTCATAAAATCATGTTCGAAAATTATGAATAAACTTCATATAGGTAGGTATGTGTCGCTAAAGTGTTTACTATTTCTAGGTGTTGCCTGATGGTTTTGCGCAGACCCAGGCCCAAGTAATCTTGGTTCGTCTGTTTTTCTTAACATATGGTTCCATTGGGATAATAACTGCGTTGCATCTGATTACCTTTGTGAATTGCGGTATCCTGATGATTGCGATGTTTTTAATCGAATTGCGACGGCAAATCAATGCAATCAAATTCATTGATGATCGTATTCAACGAAAGAATTATGTGAAGATGATAATAGAAAATCATTGGAATATTCTTCAGTATGATTAAGAATTTAGAGTGTAGTAATGGGCAGAATATTTTTTATTCTTATTTTAGTTCCGTCGCTTACATTCAGAATGTTGGTAAAATGATGTTTCTGTTTCAATTGGTAACATCATCACTAATAATTAGCTTGTTAATATTTGGTCTTACCTACGTATGGACCATTACTGCAGACACCACCATCATTTAATTCAATATTTTTTATTTCATTTCAGAAATTTTCATTCGTAAATACAATACATGCATTTGCATATAGTTTGCCGTGTCTACTATTTTCGCATAGTGGCAGTTACTTATTGGACCAGGTAATAAATATTTGTGACATAAAATATGTCTAACTATAATATTGTTTAGAATGATAATCTGATCAATGCACTATTTTGGGCAATTCCTTGGGATGGCGATTTGGAGTTGATGAAAAGTATGTTATTTATAATGGCACGTTTACATTACCCAATTCAAATTTCAATTGGTGGATTTTCATATTATAGACAATCCTTAGTGGTTACAGTAAGTTTTATTTAATTGACTGTGTATCTGTTGTATATGTACATAATATTCTATTCGTGATCTTTTCTCCTAGATTACTCGATCAGTTTATTCAACTTTAACGTTTTTTATTCGAACTACACAAAATTAATCCAGCATGTCGTTTTTGTCACATTAACTAAAACAAACAAACATACATAAATCATTTTAGCTGTGGATCAAATAGTCGCTGCTTTGGTTTCCTTGGTTTCAACGTAAATTATAATTTGTTATTTGATTTCTCATTTCAGTTACAATTGCCTCACGTTTTAAATTTCTCGTAATTTTATCAAGCTTTTTTTAAGAAAATCATTTATAAATATACACTTATATATTGAACCGTTTGTAAAACTGAATACCGGTCAAGTATAACCAGCAGTCCTCAGTGAGTTTCAAGATTGTGACTCTCAAAAATATTTTGAAGAAACAATGATTTAGACAATATACAGAATATTGGTAATTCCCAAGCACCCGAACTTTCATTGCCATTGTGGAATGAAAGCAATTCCGGCATTCAAAATCCAAATATCGCATCGACAATGGGCGCAAGAAGTAACGCATTAAGAACGGCCAGATTCATTGTATGGTAAGACCAGCTGGGGAAACCGTACAGCGCGACTTGGCATGCTCCGGCATCACATACTGGTCGCCGCCAAGCATCGCCACACACGGTTTCAGAAATCCAATGCCAACTTGCACAATCAACAGCATCAACAATTTTTGCAACGGCTGGTTTAGCGAGGAATTTAGTGTCATCAGCACGCCACCAAGCGCACAATCGGGAACGCTGCGAGCCAAATGGTGCGAAACTTGCCCAAGAAGCTATCGACAAGGAATGCGCCTACGATTTCAAACGCATAGCAAAAAAATGTAAATGCATTCAAAATAAGTCGCGCGTTTTTCTCCTCATAATGTTGCTTCTTAATCAAACAAGTGCTCAAAAGCGCTACAATTTAGAAACAAGTTGAAGTATTTTTCAATCCATTGTATGGAAAATGGAAAAGAATGATGGAATTATACATTAGTGAGTTCATCTTTATGTGCAACATCTCAATTATCCGTCATATTTAAGTGCATGATGTTTGCAATTGTGATAAAAATGTAAAATAGCACTTATCAAATGTATTACATAAAACATTTTTCATGCCGATGTAATTATTTCAAACGAATTAAATAATTAATGACTTAATTTTTATATTTTAATGGTTTTCCTTGCTTGTTTTAGAGAATGAATTTTAATCGCAATCAAGTGTTTGTTATTCGGCTTTTTATAGTGCACTTGTCGAGTGTGGAGTATATACTTTATAAAATCTATTTGTCTCTTGTCGTGCAAAGTTGCATAGTACCTAACATTAGCAAATCTTTGTATCAAATCATGGTAAGCCATCATGTGAAGCGAGGCAGCAAAAATGGCAAGTTTTGTTATTGCTTTGGTTTGTATATGACAGCTCGTAACTGCGAGGCAGTAAACTTCTTCGATGCACACTCAAAAACTATATCTCAGGGGTAGGGTTGCCAAGCGTCTTCTTCTTGGCAGGACGGGCTTTTCTTTGATTTTAGGCCTCTGGTCCAAGCTGCAATAATTCCTTACATTCTGGGATATTCCTTGTTTGTAATTATGACTATAACTATTTTTAAAGCATTGCGGTTACTTCGCAGAAGGACAGTTCAAAAATTTTCATTTATAACTTTCACGCCCCTTTGCTAAATTACTTTCTTGTATATAGCTAACTATGTTTATCCACTTGTCTAAAGTTTTAACGAAAATTATGCAAAAGTTACTTTAGACATAGCAAATTGTCAACTGCGTTATGCGTATATGTTAATAATCGACTCTTACTTAGGGGAATAGAGTACCTCATACGTAATTTTTAGCCTCATTTTTACTTTAAAATTTTTTTTCTATAATTACTCAATCTAACCACCTAAAATTTGTTAAAAATAGTTTATAAATAGAAAATGAGTACTCTATGGCTATAACTAATTAACTATAAGTTTTATTTGTAGTACATTTAAAATCATTGTATATTAAGTTGCCTTTACCAGGCGGTAATTCAAACTTCCATTCACATTTTATGATTATTTTATTAATTAGAAGTAATATTAATGCAATAAAACAATACAACTATATAGAAAAACACAACAAACATCACATCAATCACTTTCGCAGCATTCCAGCTAGCGTATTTTGACTAATAAATAAATTAAAAGCCTTAAAATTTGAAAATTTTGGTGTCGGATCCGGTTTTACTGCTGCACCGTTCAACTAGAATAGAGAAATTCGGCTCAAATTCGTAGTAGAGATGACATGCTAAAAAGTGAAGGAATAAAAAAAACGATTTTTGCGATTTTCGACGAAAAATAGATTTCGCTCAAATTCGGTTCCCAGCTGTATTTTGGCCGTCTAAATTTGTGTTGTTATCCGATGATAGGTAACTTTATATACATCATCGGCAGCTAACGGTCAGACAGTCACATTTTCAACATTTTCATAAAAGAAACGGATAGTTATAAAATTATACATTTTCAATCAAAATTTAGTTCTTGTCGGATTACTCTAATATTAAATAAACATGCCGCAGTGTGAATTGATAAGCTGAAACGCAAACTGTAAGCAAATGTTATTATTTTTTATTGTAACTCAGAAGATACCAGCCGTTAAACTTTCTTTAATTGAGAAAAATTCTGTGCAAGAAATGATAGGGATAGGGTTGTGTAAGTTAAATTTTATTATGGTTACTTTTGAATAAAACGTTCTGTATAAGGCTGCGGTTACATTGGATCAGAATTTATAGAAAAATTTGTGCAAAATTCTAAAACAGTGTGGTTACATTAGATGAAAATTTGCACTAAAAAAAGTCAAACTAACTGTAGTAAAATAATCCAGAAAAAGCACTAGATTAAGTAACAAAATTTTCATGGTTTTTCATGTTTTTGTTGAGATTTTATGTATTTTTTTGCAAAAAGGGGTAAAAGAAAGAGAGATAAAAACACATACAAGTATAACATACGAAAAGACCGCAGCCTAAAGCGGTTGTTGGCATAATGTTAGTTGGTTTGCTTTATTTATTTATAGCATAGCATCGATTCTGATTTCAAGTAGGCGATTTTCAAATGAACCTTGTCGTTGCCATGTGACGTTAACGTATATTTACCGAAAACATTTTACATTTTATTTATATTTTTAATGATTTAGAGTTGATTTTTTGTTGTTCATTTTATCTTATCTTCTATATTTTGATTTATAATTATACAAACGTAAATTCCGCAATGGCAGAGAAGGATAATGAGGAAAAGGAAAAGAAGAAAAAAGTGCAAGTAAAAGAGCAAGAGGAAAAGGAGCATCAAGTTTATTCTGCTTTATCCTCTTTGCCCGGTTTCTCTTACTTTTCCATGCAGAATTTGAGAAGTGCAAAATCGGAAGAGCTTCGGAAAGAGCATCCAAAAGAGAAAACCCCAGAGCAAATAGCGGAAGAGGAACAGGAGAGAAAGGAAATAGAGAGACAGAAATTAGAGAGAGAGGGAAGAGAGAGACAGGAAAAGGAGAGATTGGCAAAAGAGAAATTTAAGAAAAAGAAAAAGAAAAAAACTGGGGAAGAAGATGAGGAAGATGAATTGGAATTGCCCGAGGAAGATCCTAGGCCGCACCGGGCCCCAGGGTATCCACTGCCTGCACTGGTAATTAAAAATTCCATATTGCCATAATCAATCTAATCTAAACCATTGTGTGTTCGAAAATATTTCAGAGAGAAAAGCTCAAAATTTCGTATGGTATATGTTCTATTCTAGGAACCCAATTCTGTGAAAGGTTCAATTTTTATGGCTTGCGCGGTATGAATTGAATTGAAATTCTAAATGGTTGGTCCATATAATATTTGCATTTTAAAAGAGTTAAATACGATCTTTTTCAATAGTTCCTTTTTTAATATCTATTTAGTCAGTTTACTCCCAAGTTAGTTTTTGGAAAAAGCAAATTATTTGTTGCGAATTTGTTTCTTTTGGGACAAATTTTAAACAAGAATGAACGTCATTGCACTCAAGTGAACACCAAACATCTAAATCTGCAGCTTACACCCCACGAGAGAGCTTTTCGACTGACGATAGTTGTGTTATGTCTATATGTGAGAGTGAAAGGAACATATGAAATTTAGAAAAACTCTGATTGGGAAATAGTAATCCAAATGATTCAATTTTGATTTGAGACCATTGACAAATTATTCATTGTTTAGAGCTCGTTCACACATTGCGTATCCACCTATAGAAGACGGCATCAATATGTGAAATATGAATTTCCGATTAGGCTATCCAGAGTAGTGTCAAACAGTAACTGAGGTACAACTTTTCAAAATTTTTCAAAGAAGAATTGTTTTTAAGAAAATCTAATATTTATTAATGTTAAAATGTTTAAAAAATATCGCAACAAGGTATTTAGGAGAAATTAAGAACATTTTGTTGTAAAAAATAATTTTAGACTGACAGGTTTGTACCTCAGTAGTTGAAATGACATATTTTGGAATACTTAATTTCTAATTCTTACTAAAAGGGACAAAAAAGGCCATATTAACTGGAGAATAGAATTTGCATGGTTTAGAATCACATATGTATGATGACGTCCACTATAGGGGGTTCCTATTTAACTATCGGATAAAATTTTAAATAGCAATTGCTGCAACTAAATTAGATGTAGACGGATTTTTTTACAAAATGGGAAGAAATATTCTTTTCAAACAAAAATAACATCCTTAACGTCACTTTTAAAAACAAACGTTTATGGGCCAATGTATGGAACTATATTGCAACTTGTTTTTAAATTGCAGCGCTTTTGAGCACTTATCTGACTGAGAATCAAAATTATGAAGAGGGTAACGCGCGGCTTATTTTGAATGCTTTTACATTTTTCTCCCAAGCAATGAGTATAGTCGGCGCATATCTTGGTGATAGTTACATGGGCAGGTATAGTACTGCTTGTTTTGCTTTGATCTTGATTGCGGCTGGTACTGTGTTGATGGCGCTAAACGCATCGGTGAGGATGCCGTTTCAAGAATTTTTGATGTTGTGCACAGCAATTGGCATGGGATTTTTCAAACCTTGCATAGCGGTATTTGGCGGCGACCAATATGTGATGCCGGAGCATGCCAAATCGCTTAGAGGTTTCTATTTCTCGTTTTATTTTGTAACAAATTTGGCCGCAATAGCTGCTTTATATCTTGCACCTGTTCTGGGTACATTGGTTGGATTCTGGGTGCCGACGATGTTTGTATTTATGGCTTTTGGTAAGTTGTAGTAGTTAAACCACCTTTATATAATTTAGTAAGCACAAATTTCTAGTGCGTAAGTATGGGGGTCTCCCCAGGTAACACCCCGTTATCGCGCATTGTCTGAAAATGAACCTGTAATAAAATATTTGCCACAAAGGGTTTAGCGGTATAAGAGGTGAATTTGGTCCCAGCGGCGAATTTCTTTGAATATTCATAAAAATGTTTCTTGATGTTGTGTTAATATTGTGTATTCACTTCGCATAAGGGTGGTAGGGGGATGAATCTTAAAATCTATATACCTTAACAACTCCAAAACGGTTTGAGATATTGATGTCAGGTTTGGAGCAAAATTATTAGGGTATCCCCCTTTATATAACATATTCGAATTTCATGATTCTAGCTAAAGTGAAAGTGGTAAAAAAATTTAAAATAAATTTTTAATTTTAAATTTTCTTAAGAATCCTGAAAGGGCCCAAGCTACAAAACTTCCCTAATATACTTTGTTTCAATAAGAAACTACCCTGTAAATTTCAAGTCGATTGCTAGGGCCCCCCGAAAGATAGTGGTGCACAAGCAAGTATGGAGTATTCGGAGCTGTTCCGTATAGACTTTTTGCTCAATTCGAATGTTCTTAAACAATACTAAACCTGCGTATAAAATAAAAACGTTGGCACAAATATGTCATTACATAACATAATCATATAAAAACCTATAACCACAAACGATTATCTCCGGAGTTAGAGAGCTACTTCGTAACATTTTGTATATAGTGCCAAATTATCAATTTACGTCTATGGGTGGTTATGTGATTATGGTTTATAATGGTGTTATGAATCATAAACACATAAAAAACCATAAGTGTTACATATTTTTCGTATTTAACGCTATTCCTTATGTATTTGGTTTATTGTATACAAATTAAAGTATTGATGAAATATAGTACAAATTGTTGAGAAACACTGGTTTGGATAGTGGGACGATCAAATAAGACCGTGCAAAGGGAGAACAAAATTTAATTTTAAATATAATCAATTTGCAATAAATAATGCTTCCTGAATTAATAAATATTTTTTAGTACTATTTTTCTTTGGCCGAATATGGTTCAAGGTGCATAAAGCCACCAGTAAACATTCTGTGAAAGCGATTGGCTGCATTATTGTATGTATGCGCAATTTCGGTATGGATAAAACGTTTATCAATTTGTATCTTTTAGCATGCGCTTGTGAAACGCATCAAGCAGAAGGAGATGTTTAAAAATCACTGGCTGGAATATGCGGCGCCAAAGTATAGCCATGAATTGATTGACGACTTGAAACAGACGATGCCAATATTGTATACCTTTAGTCCGATGCCCATGTTTTGGGCAACGTTTTACGCGCAATGGGGCGAAGGGATGCGCGAATTGTCGCAGCACTTGAATCGTTTTCTCAAGCACGATCTAATCAAGCCTATTGATGTCCTTTTTGTCGTGAATCCTATTTGCGTTGTCTTGTTTATTCCCATCTTTAAATTCCTCATCTATCCAGGCTTGAATCCTATTCGCGTGTTTCGCAAATTGCTACCACGCGTTGTCGCTGGTTGCATATTGGCCGGCATTGGTTATCTCGTTGCCGGAGGAGTGGTGACTAAAGTTGAAAAGTATGAAAAGGTTGAAGGCACGGATGAGTTTTTTCGTGAAGATGGATATTGGAATATATTATATGCAAACAACATTGGTTGCAATGCAAACATCACTATGTATAATGATGAAAAGTTTTACGATGATTTTGTTGTTGAACAAGCTGGTCTATGTTTTGTACAAGTGAAATCGAAACGTGGACCCAATATCACCAAACTGACTAATTGTCTGTATAATAACAAAAACCTTAAACTTAATCCTGAAGTGGACGTTACTATATTTTTTATACTAAATCAACTTCTTCTTTTTGGGGGAGCTATTAAGCGACACAAAGATGGATATCCTATGATCATGTATGATATCAAGTTTCAATTAACTTCTATTTCTTTCTGCTTGCCAATAAGAAATGAAATTTTATTGCTAATACACACTTGCGCTGATTTTCATGAAAAGGTTTTTTATCTATACAAAAAAATGCTTTTTTTTGAGAAAAGCAATTGAGCTTTAAAAATTTATTTTTCCTTAGACATACATTATTTTAAGCACTCACAAATCTCTTTTAACAACACGATGTTTTTTGAAATAAAAGATTAATTTTTATTTCTATTTCTGTTGAGATATGAAAACTATATTACACGATGTTTGAAGAAATATAATAATACTCATTGTCAAGAATAAAATATGAATTCAAAAAGAACGATTATTTTTTTCAAATATCTTAAATTTACGTTTCTTTGTAAAATTAAATAAAAATAACAAAAATTATAAAAACGATGACAAATGAATAGTTCGTTAAACTTGTTGTTGTAAACGTTTCAGTGCGTGTAAAACAGTGGAGAATAAGGCTCTGACGGAAATAAATATATATCACAATGGAAATTTTATATTGAACATAACTAATGAGAATACAGCATACAAACTTCCATTTCCGGGTGTTTATACGGTTAAGTTAGATGATGTGTTAATTTATAACGAGTATGAATTTAAACATCGAAGTTTTTACTTGTTGTTGATAAGGCAAAAACTGCCACCTAAAATAATTGAGAAGAAAACGACAACCACCACCACCACACCGAAACCACGACCAAAAACAGAACCTCCTAGAGGTTACAATCCAGAAAAATCCTCCTTTTTCAAGAACAAAGTGGAATTCGTTAGTTTATTCTATAATACCATACCCAAAGTCTTAGTATCTTCTTTTCGTATAGATAACGGTAACCCACGAACTACTGGCAGATGATCGAATTCCTTGGCGGTGGCTGGCGCTGCCTTATGTGGTGCTTGCTGCCGCTGAGGTGATGTTTGCAATAAGCGGAATAGAATTTGCCTATACGCAAGCGCCAGGGAGTATGAAGTGCTTCGTGATGGCGTTTTGGATGTTGGCTATCGCTGTTGGCATATTGCTGATGTACCTGATCGAGGCGCTTGCTAAGGCTTGTTTTGCTTTGATGGTAATTATAATGTTACTTTTTATAGCGTATGTAGTGATTAAATATTTGATTTGCAGTCTGTGAGATTCTTCTTTTACGCTTGCATTTTATTTGTGGATGCAGGCATTTTTTTCGGTATCGCTTGGTTCTATAAATACGTGTGAATTATTAAGCATTTGTTTGGAAAGTGGATTATTATTAAAGTTAAGAGAAGAATTAGAAGTAATAACACCGTAACCAAGATATATATTTTTTAAATTAATATTTTGTAATGAAATTTTTACTTTATTTCATTTTTTTCTTTGGGTAAAAATTTTATGAAAATTTGTCAAATTTCTGCCTCCATATTCACCTCAAGCATTTAACTTTTAACAAGAGTTTACTTTTTGCTTTGCATTATAATCAAAATATAATCGAAATTTTGTGCACTGTAAAAAACCGTCTTGTTTACAAAAAATCTATAAAACATTGTTATCAGAGAATGATAAACATGAAGACAACCACAAATTATCTACTATATTAATGGATTTTTTACAATAAATATTTGCAATAAAATTAAATATTTATGCATTTGTGTATTTTTGCATTCAGAAAGCATGCATTTGAATTCGCCAAGAAGCTTGAAAAAGTTTAATCAACACAGAATTTATTTTCTAGATATTGTTAATAAGTGGGTTTGATGGGTCGAATCACAATACTTTTTTACAACTATAAAGCATTTTGAAAGAAATAAATAAAATAAAAATGGGTTTACAATAAATATTTACGCAATACTGTCAAATATCGATTTTCATTTTAAGAAATATGAACATTTTATTTGTTATTGTAATGATTTTTAGGAAAATGTAACTATTGAAATTCCAAATTTCCAAGACATATTTTAATGCTACTTTGAAGTAATTTTGCTTTGAAACAACTACTGTTGTTGCTTCAACTAGTATATGAGGACTCTAAACATTTGGATTGAGAGTAAAAAAATTTGCGACCGTAGTTTCGATGTAAGTTTTAATGTCCATTGTCATTTTAGCACTCATTTAATGTTGCTTCTCTTAATCAAATAAATGCTCAAAAGCGCTACAATTTAAAAAAAAAGTTTAAATAATATATGTATGTATATATCAACTTATTATAATTGTTTCTTGCAATCTATAAAAATGAAACCGTTTGGAAGAATACGGTACGGAGTTTGAGGTAACAGCGATCACCGAATTTTGCGTTTGCAATTCTGGAATATGCTTCAACAAAGAATCATCTAAAATCTAACTACTATAAATAATGTTAACTAGATCTTTTGTTGAAGTTATGCATTTTGTTCGGTATTTCTTATTTTTTTATATTTTCTTGAAAGAAGCTGTTTTCGATTTCGCACACCGACGCCGTAGAAACACGCGCCTCCTTTGTATTCTAAAGGCGGGTCTACAATAGTCGTAGTCGTAGAGTCGTAGAGTCATAAGACAGGTCGTAGTCGTAGAGTCGTAAGGCGTAGGCGCAGTCGTATATGAAGGCGGGTCTACAATAGTCGTAGTCGTAGAGTCGTAGAGTCGTAAGACAGGTCGTAGTCGTGGAGTCGTAAGGCGTAGGCGCAGTCGTATATGAGCGTCGTGTAGACATAGGTTTTGAGGGTCGCAGTGTTTATCCAATGTGAAAGTAGAAAGGAAAGTGCGTGACGTATGAGCCGCGCATTTTTAGGTGGACAAGTGGGCTATTGCATTTTGCTATCACTGCGAAAAACACAATACGACGAAACGTAAAATTTTTTAAACAATATGCCATTGCGCTTAGGGATGGACTCTGATTGGCAGGTCGTAATGGCCGTAATCGTTGGCATAGGAATTGAAC
>JARJDW010000762.1:0-19457 GCA_030264715.1 Adinopsis sp. GC000173
AACAATTATAAAGATTATTTAAACCAAATAAAATAAAATTGATTACTACAGTCATTACTACTATTTATTTTGGTTTAAATCAATTGATAACGTTGTTTAATAATTTATTTGCTTTCATACGCAAAAAACTATAACTTGATATTTTCTGAATTTACAATAATGTAGGTAAATATAAAATATAGGGGTGCGAATTTAATTTATCTATATATGCGTACCACGGTTTTCTGTCCCATTCATAAAGATTATTTAAACTAAATAAAATAAAATTGATTACTACTTCTATTATTTTGGTTTAAATATAAATAACGTTATTTAATAACTTATTTGCTTTCATACGCAAAAAAGTATAGCTTGCTATTTTCTGAATTTTTTAATTAGAAAAATTGGGGGTGCGAATTTAATTTATTTATTGTATATATGCGTGCCACGGTTAATAATAATGTTTCTGCAGCGATTTGAACGTTTCTTTTCTGCCCCATTCATATATTTCCATGACATAAACAAGCTAGGCCTATTATTTTCATTTATATGGCTTTTAATATTTTGCGCGTGCTATTTCTTGATGTCATTAGCTATTATAGGTGACGGAAGTTAGAATGTAAATAAACTAGCGCATACACGTTTCACATGTGACATGTGTAGTATATAGTTTTCGAGTGATGTCTGTCATGTCAGCAACTTACCATCATTTATTATTAATTTAATATTAATTCCATGCCGTTGTTAATTAATTTATATTAAATTCGGGGCGATTCATTAATGCGGCTGTCAGATAAACGCAATCATTTTCGCTGTTTTTGCGTCGTCTTTGGCGGTGGAGAGAAAAAAAGCCTTTTGCGTTTGAATAGGTAAACTACGGAATGAAAATGCTGCCTCATTGATTGCAAATCTTACCCACTATTTATCTTTTATTCACTCAATAGAAAAATGTTGCGGGATGCAATTTACATTTTATATTTTCACGCACAAAAAAATTCACATGCAATACATAAGAAGTTATACAATAAAACATTACATGTAGGTAGAACTGATTAAATTTTAAATATTTATATTAAATATAGGACGCAACTTTTTCACAACATTTTTGCATTATTCAATTTCAAGTTTTTTTATTGAGAAAAATGTTATATTCAATAAAAACTTTTTTATTTTGCTTTATAACACAATGTTGCATAAAATTGACAAGAAATCAATAAACATTTGCGTATAGCGCAAAATAATTAAATAACACAATATTAATTAAAAATAATTGTTTAATTAATTTAAATCTGTAGTTTATTTTAATTGAATAGCGAGAAATTTTCGTTGAATTTATGATAGGTGGGGAGAGAATAGCCGAATTTGTGTTTTCTGTGAGATTAATAATCCCTTAAGACATGTTAAACCGAATCATGGTATAAAATATTGTGCGGATAGAATTTTAGCGCATTTAACATTTCGCTCGAGAAAACAAATGAATCCACTTCGCTTTATATACAGATGGAGTACCTACTAGTATTAGTAGTAGGTAGTAGGTACAATGGAAACTTACTGCCTGCCAAATCAATAATAATAATTTATCGTTTTTTATGATTACCTGCTAAGACGCGCACAATTAATATATCATCCCGTTCGTATTCGAAAAGCGATTTGGATAAATGTTTTTGAATGGACCTCGGCGATGATGAAAAATATATATTGGAAGCAATTTAAATCTGTCGCAAAGAGAGCGCTTATTTTTTTTTTTTTTCATTTTCTAGATAAGCTTTTCAATGAATAATCTATCATTAATTATCCCCCCAGACATGATGCATTAAATTTTTTTTTGTTTTTCTTTAACGGTAAATAACTTAATTGATGATATTCATCCGAAATTCGAACAAAACCCGCTATAAATTCGCTTTAATCGTGCGCTTTTATAACGAAATCAGTTTCTAATTGATGCAAAATTTTCTTCAATACATTCAAATCTTGTTTTGAACTGCCGATGCCTTCCTAAATAAGTGAAGGAAAATAGTAAATAAAAATATACGTGTACGTGGGTGGTTTAAAAAGTTCCGAGTTTTCTCGAAACTTTTCTGCACTTTTTCACTCTTTTTTTCTATTTTTTGTGATAAAAAAAACTAAAAATACTCAAAAGTGATAAAAAAGATTAAAAAAACAAAAAATCAAAGATCGTGTTGATGAGGCTCGAAACTTTTCAAACCACCCTTGTGAGCGGTAAAAAATGAGTAAACTAAATAAGTATTGCATCAGTACTATTAGTATATATAAAATGTATCTAAACAATACCGCCATTAGAAGCTTACAGAATTACCAACAGAAAGAGCAGGGAAATATCAACTTTTCTTGACAATTGTTTAAAAAAGTTTAAATCCTTCAAAAAGATGTTTATACTTAAATACTTACATATATACCAACGTATACTTGACAAGATTTTAGCATACACAAAACACTTTTCATCCATGTACGCGAAATACCTTTGCACACGGTGAAAAAGTCAAGAATTTTGAGTACAAAAATGATGATTAAAATGTCAACTATTATTACGGTTGTAATATAGAAATCTTTTAAGAGATTTCTCACAAAACAATATAATTTTAATGATATTTTAGTCCTATATACAATGCTAAAGATCTACAAGGATTATTTCAATTTTTAATTACGAAATAGTGCACGGTAGACACTTGGGAAGCCATTTCATCACTTACGATTAGAAATAGTGTCATTTTATACATTTCAGTCCAAACGTTGTACCTACCACAAAAAATGAAACTGATATATTTGATTGAAGTTTATTCATGTTAACATTTTCTAATTCTGGAAACTTTATAGTAATAATAATTTTCTCTTATTTAAGTACATTTATAGTTTGTTTTCTTCTTTTAAGTCGCAATACATCTCTCAAGATTATGACTAAATCTAAAGCAGTTTATAGCATAAACTGTATTATTTCAAAATCATTAAAATTAGGTATACACGTATTTGAATTTATTTTTCATTAAATCCTATATGTTCTGATCATTGATCATTGTATGGCAATTTTCATGAAATGCATGTAATAAAATATTCATTATTCATTTTTTTGCCGAAAAAAATGGTAATTTGTCATTTTAAATAACATTAAATAAACATTTGTGTTACCCTCCTCCACAATATTTATTTTAAGACGCTGAAAAGCTAAATTACCCACGTAAAAATATTTATATTAAAAATTTATGCTTTAATTATCCCGCCTAAGCATAAACATGGAATAATTTGGATATTAAAAACAACAAGCGATCAACAATTGCGAATTTAAATGAGATGAATTATTAATAATGCAATTTTCATTTAAAAAATTATGTTGTTTTTTCTTTCTTTGGCAAATATAGAATCGTCGTACGACGTGGCGAGTTTGCGTTTTGAAAAATAATTAACATTTTTCCATCTATTAGATTCTATCTATTTTCTGAAAGTTTGTAATTAGGAGTGGAAGGATATGCTAATTAAATCTCGTAATGCTTGTGACAAAATGCGATGTGTTTTAAATTTTTGGCACTGTCTCCAAATTACGTCATTGAGAAACTTGCGTGTGGCATTTTTTAAATGTAAACCACACGAGCATATGTCTGCTGATCGCTTCGACGATGAAATATTGCGATATTAATTGACAATTTTTCCCTCTCACTCTCTCCACTCCTTTTCTCTCTTGCAAATCGATGGATGTTTAATCACAAAGTTTTGATTATTTTATATAACGTTTAAATGCGTTTGTGACATTTGCCAGAGAAAATTAAAATTCTATGGAACATTGAAGCCAACCTTTGGCTGTACAACAAGAAAAAGAGAGTTGTAAAAAAATAGCTGATCTGGCATTACTTAATTATCATACATTTACTATTATTTTTAAAGTTTACTCATGATAAAAAATATAAGAGATTTTACGGTATTGCATTTGATATTTTTAATACGCTGACTAATCAGCGAGATTATAATAAAATTGGCGCAGAATAAATAGACACGAGTGAGTGTAATCAGACGTACAAAGTAATATTTTACATTTAAATAATTTCAAAATAAAATATTCATTTGGATTGTTCAAATTTTGCATTATGTACTACGTTTTTATCTAACCAAAAACGTAAATTATTAAAACTTTATAAAAAGTTTTTGTTTGCTCTCTTTTTTTATCAACAAACATCAAATATCTTCTCGAATAACTAAACAAAATTAAGTACATAGAAGTATGTACAAACATATTCAAACGCAATTACATCTATCCAAACAAAATTATATCATTTGCGGTTTACGACCAATGATAAATGTACTTATTTTTTAAACAATTATCTATGTAATATGGTTTCTAATAATAATAATAATAACAACAACAATAACAAAAAAACAAGTTGAGTGTATAGGTTATTTTTATAACATCATATTGCGATAAGTAATATACTAAAGCATAAATCATCTAAAAAATAATTCCAGCTCTTTATTTTTTCGCTGCTCGGAAAATCGTTGAAAATCCAAAAAAATATGTATATACACATTTATTTATAGCCTAAGGAAATGTTATTTATTAACAATGTAATTTTTTTATTGCTGGTATATACCTAATGTATATTGTATTGCCAATGTTTATTTTATTTATTATTAACGAGGTTAATACGTGTAATAATATTAATAACCGCCATTGTTTTAAAAATGTTATATATTATTGATAATGTAGTTTTTACAATAAATGAATTACATTACTTTTAGGCTAGCAATATCTAATAATAATTGCAATTATAAAAAAACATTTTGTCTGCTTGTAATCAATCGATTAGCTATTTAACGTATCACGATTAATTCATACAGATCACGAGTGATTTTGACCGATTAGGATTGATTTCATGCCTTAATCGTTTATAGAAAATTCCATTTAGAGCCAATAAAATCGTAAAATATACCGAAGAATGCCGCCATTGTTTCAAAATGTTATATTATTGATAATTCCATTTATAATTATGAATTATTGTGCTTTTAAGTAAACAACAAACATGACGAAACTATTTTATTAGTGTAACTTTTACAAAAAAACATTTTTGTCCGATTGTAATCGATCGATTAGCGCGATTTTAACGCATTGAGATTAATCCAAGCAGATCACGAGTGATTTTGACCGATTAGGATTGATTTCAGGCCTTAACCATTGATCTAAAATTCCATTTCGAACCAAACCGATCGTAAGAATGAAAAAAAGAAAGAAAGAAAGGAAAACTACGTATATCCGGCCGCCGTCGTCTCGTACGATTAATTAACTTTTCCCATTGCGAACAACAAAATTCTTGCCTTATCATTATTACCATAAAACCGAATCAGTTCGATTTATGTGCAAACACGAGCCTACACACAGACTCGCATCTCGCGTACAACTCTACACACATACATTATCTCAATAGTCTCAATAATTTGGCAGTTCGACGCGTATCATATTTTCTCTCAACGTCTAAAATAAACCATCTCGCACGTAGAGAAAAAAATGATATCAAGGTTTATTAATACCCGCAATGATCATTTTTTTCTTGGCACACATAATATTTAAAATCTATGCGTGTAAGTAATAAATTTTAACCGAAAATTTTTATTTTCTCTGTCAACGCAGGCAAAGGACAGCGATCTATAAATACGAATAAAATAATCGTATTCACAAAGCGAAAGAAAAAAGAAGGAGAGACGGAGCGTCGTCGTCGTCGTCGCATCGAACAGAGATGGATGAAATGTATTGCCTAAGCGCAATGAAATCGCAAGCCAAAACGTTTTAATCAAACAAACAAACAGACAATTAATACCAAGTGCGTGTTGTTGCGATCGCGTTTGATGAGTGCTGTTTCTTTGGTTTAATGTGTGTGTGACTTGCCGAGTATAATATAATAAAATATAATAATAAAACCACCACCGAGCGCAGCAGTGATCTAATTTTTGCGGTAAGTGTATATAAGAAAGCAAAATTAGAAAAGAAAAAAAACACAGGCAACACATGACGTTGCGTTAATTATCCACCGAAACAAAGCCGCTGATTATTTGATTGTTTCGATGTTAATGTATGCCTAACCTTTTTGCTCTCTCGAAAAAGCGCAACCGTTTCAATTTTCTGATATGACAATTCAATTTATTTTATCTATGGATAGGTAGGTTAGGTTAGGTGTGTGCGATCGGCATTTTTCTTGTTCGGCTGTTAATTTGAAATAGACGAATAAATTTTCGTTTTGTGTAGGGTTTTTTGGCGTCGAACGAATGTGTGTTTGCACACGCCGCCGCCGTATGTGTGTTGTGTTTTGTGTGTGTTGTATGTATGTACATATATATTTTTTTATTATTATTATGTATACGTATTGGACATACAAAATATATATTGTTGTTGGTGGAGCTGTAAAATATTATTCATATTTTAAACCGACATTGAGTTATAATATCCAAGTGCAAATTATTTTACGTTGCTATAAAATTATGCAAGTTAGTGCGCTATTATTAGATTGTTGAAAAATAATTGCAATCGTTTTGTGTGTAATAATCTCGATTGCGGTGACATATATAATATTCAATTGAAAGGCTTCTCTATTACTAAATAATGACAGTGCACTGAGAAAATCAGTATCAAAGGTTTAATCATAAACTATAACATTGATAAAAATGTAACCTACCTAATTATTTTTTAATCGATTTTGCGTAATTAATATTTCTCTACAATATTATTTCCCTTCCAATATAAAGTTTCATTGCTTTGCTTCCTTTTGCATGGATTACAAGCAACTTCTTTGGCGTGACAATTTCTGATACAATATTGAAACTAATTACAGAAATAGATTAATATTATATTAGAAAACAGGTTAATGCAAAAATCCAAGACAAAGCGTATTATTTTGCAATATACTTTTAAATCGAAAGACTTATTGTAAAATGACAGTGACAGTAGTATCGCAAATTGTCCTGCAATTTTGAAATCACTTACACCAATAGTCAAATTTTGCATAATTTATAGACTTGTAGATAAATGCATAAGAGTAATGTCAAAAATTTAATATCTAATAAATTGCAAAACTGCAAAACAAACTAATTTAAAATTGGTTACTAAATTTCGAATATGAAGGGGATTAAATTAAAGTAGAGAAAGGCTGTACGATTTGCTTATGTATTATTGTCATATTTAACTAAAAAAACAATTGCTATAAACATTCAATTTATGTTAATGATTTAAGATCTAATAAATTGCAAAACTGCGAAACAAATTATTTTCATGTTGCTTAATGAATTTAGTGAACGCAGGGTATCAAAGTAAAGTAGAGAAAGTTTGTACAATTTACTTATGTACTAATGTCATATTTAATTAAAAAAGCAATTGTTATTATAAATATTCAATAATGGGTTTTACTTTAATTCTGAGTTCTCTACTACATTGTTAACTCTAATCTATATAAACTTTGTATTGATAGGTTAGCCTTTATTTAGAAAAAAATTGACATAAGTAATTGAATAAAAAGTATTTAAAGTAACAATTTACTTTTCATATTTAAAACCAATTACAACATTGCATATTTTAGTTGCATCCTTTCAGTTGTTTTATTTATTACACAATCAATGATAAATTTACTTGACACTATTCATTATTTGTTCGATACGGTTGGCATAAATAATTATTGATTTTGAAGAAATTATACATTTTGGAAGCTTTATGTTTACGTTGCAAAAGAATCGTTTGAGGTATTATAGAATAAGTATAGTGTAGACGTCGACGCAGGAAAAATGAATAGCATTGACTTGCGCTAATTAGATAGTTTTGTTTTATGAAATTTAAATCAAAGCTAATTAGTTGCCTTGCAAATAATCAATGTTCCATGTTGTAAAGAGCATATATTTACGATGTGTAATAAAAACGCCAATTCGCTTGTCATCGCAGGAGACTATTCAAATAGCTCGCTTACTTTATATACGAGTATCATGTGGAAACACATTTTTGCACTTTGGCTTGGTGGTAGTCGTAGACGCTTTATAATATTATATATCAAATATTTTAACGCTTGTAAATTTAGCGAAAAAGAAGAAGCAAAAAATACATGCGCGAATTGGTTAAGAATCTAAATTATGTTTTTGCAATTTTAAATGTTGAATGAAATATTTTTCGACATTGACATAAATATGCTTTTAGAATAATCATCTGTTTCAGATCATTAGATTAAGAAAATCTTGCAAAACCAATTTTGTAGTGAAGGAAACGAAACGCATTTAGCAAGACTAAAACGTTTAACGGATGCAAATCATAAAATAAAAACACTTTGAATTAATTGGTTTATATACAAAGCAAATTGTCATAATGCAAATTATAATTTTCCATAATGATTAAAAGTTTCCATGTATACGATAACAGTATCTATAATTTTCCATTCACAATACTCAAGACCAGTAAAATAATGATATAGTTAAGTGTAAAAACAATTGATTATTGCGAAGCATTCAAATGTGAACGAAAACCTACTTAGTTTTATGTAGTCTATATTAAAGACGTAATTATAGCTTTTCGACGCAATAACAAGTATTTCAAAGTGTTTATGTATTGGAAATGTTTACTAAAGTTTACAATAAAAATTGTAATAATTTTCTAAATTAGCTAATTAATGTTTTTAAATCAAGACGTGTTGAAAAAACATCGGGAAGTTCAAGGCAAATAAAATAATGATATCATTGTACTAGTCTATATCTTGAATACCAACTTTAAAAAGATGTTGGCGGCATTAAATTTATTGTACCCGATTTGGGTTTACTTATTCCACCTCTAATGTTAGTTGTAATAAAAATATTTTTAACTTGAACAAAGTAAGCAACTGATTCTTGCAATTTATTCATCAAAAACATTCAAATGCGTGAAAGTATAACCTGTTTGGACTTTTTTATAAATTCACTTGTCATAAGTTGGTTTGGTAACCAAGTTTCAACAGTTTCTTAAATATTACAATTGATTTTAATTTTCTCAACATAATTTTATCATTGATATTAATTCAAGGAAGAAACATTCAACAACAACAAACCATGGTCTATCAAATAAGTACAAACATGAATAATGATATCACTGTACTAATCTGTATCTTGAATACTAGAGCTAACTTTAAAAAGATTTTCGCGGCATCAAATTTATTGTATCCGAACTGGGTTTACCTATACCACCTCTAACATTTGTTGTAACAAAAATGTTCGCAATTTGAACAAAGTAAGCAATTGATTCTTGCAATTTATTCGTCAAACACATTCAAATGCCTGAAAGTATAAACTTTTTGGGCTTTTATAAATTGACTTGCCATAAGTTGGTTTGGTATTTTCCCAACATAATTTTAATGTTCCTAATTTTAACATTTATATTATTTCAAGCAAAAAACATTCAACAACAACAAAACATTGTCTATCAAATGAGTTCAAACATGCAATAAAATGTGGAGTTAAAAAATGCATAAACCTAGTTAACAAACCAAAATACTTACCTATAACAAGTCAATTTATAAAAAGTGCAATCAAGCTGGCTATACTTGTATTATTTTATCCATTTTCTACATATCGATGCAATATTAAAATAAATATTTCGGCTGGTAATGTTGATTTACATTACAAATTGTCATAATATTTCATAACAATTGAGTGTTTGTATAAAACCATAACAGTATCACGAATATATTCAAAACCCACCAAAATAATGATGTTCATGTATAAAAACAATTGCGATAATTGCGATTTAAATGCGAACAAGTATATGTGCTTAGTTTATTTTATCCATTTTATACTAAATTCGTAATTACAGCGCTCCGATGCAATAATAAATATTTCGGCTTGTTTATGTGTTGGAGATGTTACAAAAGAAAACGACAAAAGTTTAGTCGATAATAAATTTTGTTTGTCTTCAGTTTATCTCCCATCTAATATTTATCGTAGTTTTGTAATTTAGCACGTAATAGAAAATATATAAGTATTACTCTTTCGTAAAAGTTTGTTTTAATATAATTGATATATGCGCAAAAACATTTCTGCTTTTGTCCGGATGTTAAATACGTAGGTACGTAGATACTTGCAATTAATTAATTAATCATTGTTTTGATGTAGTATTATAGTACGTAAAGTAGTATTCGTTCATTGAAATTCTAAAAGCGCGTAAATATGCAGCGCATGGAAATATTTCAAATTGCACAAATATTAAATTGCTGAAATAATTTTCGTTCGAAATGATTTTTAATCTTTAACTACCGCCTTGTCATTTTATTGTTTCAAGCAGGGAAATCTAATATATATAAGAAAATTTAATTATTATAAGCTTGGAATATGCTTTAATAATGAAAACAAAAAGTTATTAGAAGCGGTACAAAGTTCCCATTCATTTTTTTTTGTACATCTACATAGTTTATCATAAACGCGCAAAAAGAGTATGGTTTTCAATTTCAATTCATTTTTATGAATTTGTAAACGAAAAACTTTTAATTGTTTAATTAATCAAACTTTTCCTCTCTCAAGCCGTATTTAAACCATCAACGCAAAATAAAAATAATTAAAACTTATATTTTAGGGAATTATAACAACGTTGAATTTTATCGTCGCTAAACTTTATAATATCAAAACATTATTACGCCAAGCCAAAAACCGCTGCCCATTTCACACACATAGCCACACATTTTGCGATGTGTCAAAACTTAAATTTCGCAAAGTTTATATTTAATTTAAATTATTGCCTCACACACACACATTTACCTCAAAATACCACACAACACAATTTTATTCGAAAAGAGGGACGACGACGCGTAAGAAACGTCGTATACGAAACGCGCAAATTCATAATTAAAACGCGAACAACGTCACATTCTTCATTCATTATTTAAATAAATGTACCTACGTAACAATGACATTATTAACACTGCTCCCATTTTTTCTCTTCCAAGTTTAACCATACGCGATTATTAATTTCTTTTTAAATTTTTTCGCATTTTGAATATTCACGATGATATTGAAACGTTGCCAAATTACTTTAAAGCATTTCCAATATTAAAATGGATTATTTGGTATTTCTGTGTGTGGTGTATGTGTGTGTGTGTGTGTTGCTGCATTTTCGCTCGCACAGCCGAATCGATTTAGATATTTTTAAAACGCGGACACATTTAATATTTTAATCAGAAATGATGAATGTGCATTAATAAATTATCAACGAGTGGAATCCATTTAAAGAAACGGCCATTAATTGTATTTTCTCGCGCCTCAATTATTGATGCCTTTTTCTTTCGTATTTTTCGTATCAATAATTCGTCATTATCAATTATCAATGTATGCGTTACTACTTTATGCTATTAATAGAACAACGCATTTTTATTTATTAATATCATATATTCAAAATAATAGAGTAAATTATATAATAAAAGGTATAGATTGCATTCAAGCTATCACATGTTTGTAGATATGTATTTCTCACTCAATTGATATATTCTTCAATCATTAAAGATCTTATTAGAGCAATTTTTTTCAATATTTTAAAGATATTGGGTTGGCAACTAATCGTAAGTAGGTAATTGCTAATTTGTTCAATAAAATAAGAATGTTTTTCTTTTAAATAGAAAAAACTTTAATTTCCATTTTGTTTGATAACCTTTTGTTATCTTTCTGATTATAATTCTGATTTCATTCTCATTGAGTTTAACTATTCATTCTTAAAATTGATCATCTTTAAAAGAAAAATCTCCAGAACGGAATTTTGCAAACCAACTTCGGCATTACCTTTCTTTAAGACCTTCATCACCATACACATTACCTAACTTTTTGGCGCCTTACACTGCGTTCTTTCCTTTATAGAAATAATAAAGCAAACTATGGCGAAAATGTTCGTTTTTGCACTCCATATTAATATTGAGGTGAAAACCATTTTGAGAAAATATCTACGCGATGAACTTATAAAGCTAGGTTAGGGTGACAGATAACATTTGCGGATATCTTAAAAATAGGAGTGAAAAACATCTATAGGTAACTGAAATCGGCAATTACTTATTTGCCAACGCGATAGTTTACTATTATTGAAGAAGAACAATTAATATATTTCAATAAATTTTTGTTACATTTTACGTATGCTTACCTCACAAAGAATGTAACCAAATCTGAAACAAGCGGTTACAAAATCGGACATATGTTTTAGAACAAAGTTAGTATTCATTTTATGAAATGGTTGAATCTAATATATTTTATATTCTGCATATTTTTTATTATTCAAATTGTTTATATTCTATTAATGTTTTATTTAAATTAAAATAGCGCTACAGTAACACATTTTGTAAATATGCCATGTACACATTCAAGTTTCGGCAATAAAATAAAACATTTAATATTTAGCCATTTTGTCAAAATCGTAAACTTCATTTTCGTGCCATTTAACAATAATTCGCGCTGGTGTGGTTGTGTGCGCTGAAGGCGGCAAAAGGACGTCTTTGATATTTGACTGGATGTGATTATTACTAAATGTCTAAATTTAAGGGCGCGCATATGCTTATATAACATATATATATGGCGGAGTGTAGAAGAGCATTTGCGGTTGGCTTACGTATCAAGTTAAAGCTTCCTTTGGTCAGCGTTTCGAAATCGATAATGTTTAAGTGCACCTGTGTGCCCCTAATGCATATACAACTTACAAAGTGGAGGTTTCATTAACGCATTTCAACATTTCAACTACCAAATATAACCATTGTTATTTGATTCCATCGTAAATATAACTTTTAGCGCATACAGACTGCATTTACAGTCAGCATTTTCAAAACGCTTTGTATATAGTTTCACAATTATAGATATATGTTAGATAATAGGTATATTGTGAAGCTCCCTAGCATTTTTATTAAAAGCTTATTAATCTAATTAAAATATTATGTGATAATATCTCAAAATCTATTTTAATTTAACCACGTACCTACGTTTATTACAACAAACAATACATTGAACATAAACCAGGTATACATACATATGAATTTATCTAAAATCGTACGTAGTGACGAATTTTCATTATTGCCATTAGTAGCAACAACTTTATGTAAAAATTCTAAGAAAATTGATGAGAAATGTGATAATCTATTGGAAGAGTGCATTCTTTGCATCCTTTTATGTAGGTATATTTTGTATTTTTCAATAAAATTTGTTGCGACTTCTTCAAATTTGATTAACACACAAAACAGGACGAAAGACGGAAAATTATTAGAGAACTTGTAAAATGTGATTACACTTTTTATTGCTATTTTTTATGATAAACATTTTGCCTGAAATTTAATACTTTCAGGTAGCCATATGAAAACCTGCTACTCGATTAGCACATATTCCATGGCACAATATACGTTGCTCTTCACCTTACTAAATATGCACCCTCACCTAGTTTTTCTTACAAACCTTTAAGTACAGCTATTCTAACAAATGTATGAGGTATAAACCTTCAGTTATTTAACCCAAAATCTATATTGTCATTATTTCCATTGTGTTATGCTTATGATTAGTAGCGACAAATTTATGGAAAAATTCTAAGAAAATTAATAAACAATGTGATAATATGCTGGAAGAGTACTTTTTATTCCATCTTTTTATGTAAATTTTGTATTTTCCAATAAAATTTCTTGCCACTTCTTTAAATTTGATTATAAATCCAATCGTTTTAATTTTTTTAAAGACACACAAAACAGGGTGGAAAGACGGAAAATTAGTAGGAAACTTGTGAAATTTGCTTGTACTTTTTTNCTGAAATTTAATAGTTTCAGTTCGCCAAATGAAATACCGCTACTCGATTAACGCATATTTCATGGCACAATATACGCTGCTCGTCACCTTACTAAGAATACACCCTAACCTAGTTTTTCTTACAAACCTTTAAATACAGCTATTCTAACAAATGTATGAGGTATAGACCTTAAGTTATTCAACCCAAAATCTATTGTATTTCATAGTTTAAAGATAAAACATTAGGGTAATACTCACACTTGAGCATGAGTTTGAGTGTTCTTTAATTTAAAATTTATAACTAGGTCATACTTTTCCGAACAAAACCTGTATTTTGAAATTTAAAAAATGCAAATTTTGCGGCGTAGAAAATTTAATAATGTAGTAATATTTATTTATGCTTGATATGAAGTGAAATGTACTTAGGTAACCTAAATATTACTGGGGTTAATTCTGTAAGTACGGGTGATGGAATGAGCTTTACATTCCTCGCCTTGCCTTGTAATGAACGAAAATATGATTATATAAATAATTTTAGCGCATTCGCTTTAGAAATCAATATTGTGTGTTTCGTGAAATAATTAATTTCTACCAAAAATCCTCATCGCATTCCATTTTCAATTTGAACATTAAAATAATTTATCTCCGAAAACGCATAAATAATCTTCTTGTAACCGAATAATTAACCACATTTTCGAAATGCAAATGCCATTAATTCTAACGCAGAAGAACATTAGCAAAAGCAGAAGGGATAAAATAAATATTACTCATTTGCCGCGCGCGCAAAAACTAGCTCGGATAATTTGCTAATAAACTAGCATGAAAGGAAGAAAAAAGAAAGCTTAATTTATTTTCTTGTTAATCAAAACGGTGTAAATTTACTGTAAATAACAATATCATAGTGCATGGAGTAACAACAACGCGCGCTCGTAATTTATGTACACAATTAATTAACCAAAGAATCAGCGTCACGTATTCTCCATTTAATAATTATTTAAATTAGCGCGAAGAAAAAAAGCGAGGGAATTCATTTCCATGATCCATCCGAATGTTTTTTTTTTTGTATTTTTTTCTCCCTCTCTGGGGGTAGAGGTAATTAAGCAACTTTCCATCTACACACCACACGCACTCCAACTCCAACACACAGAGAGAGTGATGGAAAGCGCATTGCTAAACATGACCACACAGATCTTATACCTTCCATTATAAATTCACTGGCAAAATGATATTTACTTTAAACATAATTAATGCATGTTACAATCTACATGGAGTTTCAATGTACAACAAACATGAACGTTCATAAAATATTTATACAACAACAGAATGAGTAGCTCTGGCAGAGATATATTGAAGTGCGCAGCGCTATACAACCAAATAAACAAACCTCTTCATTCATTCAGAAAAATATCAACATTTCTAGGATGAGCAAGTTCATACATACAGATTTGGGGTGCGCTGTTTATATAGCAATTAACGCAAATTCAATTTCGGCAAGAAGAAACAACACTTACGAGATAAATAGTAGAAAAAGGGGGTTAAAACAATTAAATTATTTCGCGATTGATTTGGGCGCTTAACCAAATAAATTATTTAAAAGGAATTTAATTTAAAATTTATAAAAATTGATTTTTTTTACTTTAACTAAAATTCAATAAAGAACTAATACTTGGAAAAGTTTTACTTTTTATTTTGGTGCTGACTGCGGTTTCGACTTTCGTCATTATCCAAGGAATTGTCGATATAAATAGTTTATAAACAAAATTGATAGGTGGTGAACTTGATAGATCTGTTTGGTCATTCAACAGCAAAATAAGAAGTATAACTTCAACAAGTATTGGTTCTTTATTGAATATAAATGAGTTGCATCATGTAAAACGTTCTTTAATTAATTATATTAACTAAAATTGTTAATAATTAAGTATATATAAATAATAGTCTATCCCTTCCTGGAAATTCTAACCAATTAAACCAAAAAGTATTAGAGAATTATACAATACAAAAAACTCAGTTGTTTCAACTTTGTAGTAAGCGCGGTATATTTCCATCATATGATCTACCACTTAGAGAAAGTGGTAAAGTTGCACACAAATTTTGGCTTTAAAATAAATGATTAAAAAAAAACTATTTAAAGGATTGTTCGCCGATTTCAAATTAAACGGGAATAAAACAAGAATAGACCAGCGATTAGGCAATTGTTCGTTCTCTAAGAGGAAAAGAATAATATCAACCTATGATTTAAGAAAATAAGAATTCATTAAGTAAAATACAATTAAAAATGCTTTGGCGGTAAGCATGGTATATTTCCATCATATAATCCACCACTTCGAGAAAGAATATACCTAAAGTTACACACAATTTTTGGCTTTAAAATAAATTAGTGAAAAACTATTTAAAAGATAATTCGCCGATTTCAAATCAAGTAGGAATACATCAAGTGTAGGCCAGCGAGGAGGTAATTGCTCTTTCTCTAAGTGGAAAAGAATAATATCAACCTATAATTTAATAAAATACAAATTTATTAAGTAAAATACAATTGAAAAACCCTGTGTATAATTATGAATCAACCTAATATTACTTATCATTAAACCAAAAAGCATTATACAATACCAAAAGCTCAGTTGTTTCACCTTGGAAGTAAGCGTGGTATATTTCCATCATATGATCTACAACTTCAAGAAAGAATATACCTAAAGTTACATACAATTTTTGGCTTTAAAATAAATTAGTGAAAAACTATTAAAAGGATTCGCCGATTTCAAATCAATTAGGAATAAAACAAGAATAGACCAGCAATTAGGAAATTGCTCTTTCTCTAATCGTAAGTGAAAAAGAATAATATCAAACTATAATTTAATAAAATTAGAATTTATTAAATAAAATACAATTTAAAAAACCTTTGGATATTTATGAATCAACCTAATAATATTACTTATCACCTTAATTGCATTTCTTAGCTTTATGTTGAAAAAACAAATGGCAGTGATTACAATAAAGATTAACTGGAACGTTTTTTAGCATATTAAATAAATCTGGCCGCATTAACTATATTAAAGCCACCAGATTGTTTTCCACCACGTTTTTTGATCAAACAAATAAAAATAAATAATCAGCGACGGCGATATTTGCACGTAAACACAAAACAATACAATTAGCTACATTCTAATTTAAGTTTAATTATTAGGTTGTTGCTAATTACATACCAACCCATACATTCGGATTGCATGTGATGCCTTTTCGGCGCATAATTGATGGCACATAAATTCGGCGAACGCTTTTTAACGCTCGATCGATTATTTCTCGCACTGTCGAATTCTTAAAGTTCGAAATGATGTATAGAAATAAATCATGGCACCATCGATATATAACTTAAAAAAGATGGGAAAAGTTCCTTTTTTGCTACTGCGGCAAACTTTATATGTTCGGAGTGTTAGCCGAAAGAGCTCAACTGTGTATCGCTGGGCAGCAAAAAGTTTCTCATTTTTTTATTGGTGTAAAAGGAGTTACGCAATGAATGTGAAGTCGAAATCAGGGATTTTTCGGATGTATGAGGGCGGCGACGGCGGCACATTTTTTCCTGCTGTTACCCGCGTGGACAATGTAACATTGATATATTCATCATCATGACACACTTTTGTTGAAATTCGATGTTTGTATAATTTAATGCCGCGCTTCAATTGTTCAAAATGTACCTGAATTTCCCATAAGCCGTAAAAATTTAATTAAATCGTTCAATATCAAAGAGAGCTCATATCATTTTCCCAAAGGGTATTTATTACAGGCGAAGTTAACTAACCACATAAATTTTATTGTTTTTCACTATAAAATTGCGAGAATTTACCACATTGCTAGGGTTTATTACATTTTATATCAAGTAACAAATTGTTACAATAATTAAAGGACCTACTGTTAAAAATTTATTAGTTATTTACCTATTTCAGACTAATATTTATTAATTTTTGTTTATATTTTTGTAATTGAGGGTAATTTTTATAGAAATGTTATATTTAGGTTTTAACTTGCAAACTATAAATTATATTGTATATTATATTATATTATTTTATTAATATATTGAACACTATAAGTTTTGTTTAAAATCATTTGCAAAAGCCTAATTAATAGAAATTTACATCTTTAAGATTAAATCTCGATTAGGGTATATTTAAAATTCTGTATTTTTTGAGAGATTATTACTAAAAGCTTGAAAAACTGTATTATTTGGCTGTTTAAATATGAAAATTGCTTAAAATTGTTTGAAAAGACCAAACAAAGCACTATACATACACTAAACCTCAAATTTGCAATTTTCGTCAACTTTTTGTGTTAAGCATTTTTACCAAAAATCTTTAAATTCTTCCATTATCTTTCAATTTTAATAAGAATGTTGCACAGAATCGCTTGTTAAATGAAAAAATAATAACAAGAGTTGATACCTATATCTTTAACATTAAAAGTCAATTTTGCGATTTTCTTCAAAAGTTTTGGATTTTCTGGACGATTATCACTGAAATGCTGTCTTATGTGACACCATTGCTTAAAATAGTGTCAAATTCTATCTATTTTTTTATGAAAAATTTTACATTGATTTATTCAAAACTATTACTTTACGTTTTGTCACTAATTAGTATTAAGGCTTTCAATTAAATTCTACTTATTACCAAATAATTATAGGTCCGCGGCTGCAAATTTTATGGTTCGAAATCGCTTGAACCGAGATTAGAAATAGGTTAAATAATTTTTTAAGCCAAGGCTAGTGCAAGAATGTGCGTGATCTATTAACATCAATCGTAATCGCTAATGTACTCGAGTAGAGATAGCATTGAAATTTTACAAAACATTAAATGCGAGATTACAAAATGCACTTTTCGTGTGACATTTTCATTCATCAAACATAGTTTTTGCGCCGCGCGCAGGAATCTAGGTAATTAAACAGATAGGTATACTTTTGGGATAAAAAAAGTTTGCGCATAAATAAATACGCGCACCGTGGCGCGACGTTAATTGATTTGAAAACGGATTTTTGTTGTGTGTTTTGTGTGTTGTAATATCAATTCTATAAATTGGTATGGCTTTGAATTTAAACGTACGAACATGAACATGAACGCACAAATAGTAAATTATTCTGTTAATGACACACGAAAAGGCAGAGGCTGTTTCCTGTTTGTTTGTTAACACAAACAAATAGTCGCTCGTTATGTCATTTATTAGGAAGATTATTGCGCCAGGAACTGGACATACGTGTCTGGTAAAGACAACAATTATATCCTAGGGTCATTTTAACAATTTATCTCCAGATATCTGCATACATATACCTACGTTCTTGCAAAGTATTGCCAGCGAAATAATTGAATCGAATAAAATTATGATTAATTAGAATTTTAACCGCGCGGTAGTAAAATTAAAATTTATGCAATTTACTTTCGATATAATTAATTTAGCATTTCTAGGAAATGCAAATCGTTTATAAATAACATTTTTTAATTGCACCACATAGACTACCTATTAATCACTCAGGAAAAATTGCAATTCTATAAATTTTTAGGATGTTTACATAATTCGGATTTTCCTCTTTATGAGCTAAATTAATAGTTATTTACGTTATAAGGCAGGTTAGGGCGGTTTTACAGTTGCCGAGTAGGTATATACGAGGCAACTGTAAAATAGCACTAACCTGCCAAATAACGTACAATATTTTACATGTCGACAAAATCTTTAAGAAAAATTAAACGTTTCACACTTAATGACCCAAATGACAA
>JARJDW010000777.1:0-11034 GCA_030264715.1 Adinopsis sp. GC000173
GTTATTTTATTATTTGTAAATCAATTCAAATGATGTTCATAGGTAGAAAGGCTTATTACGTAGTTTTAATAAAATATTAAGAATCAAGAAATTATTAATACTTAAGCTAAATTATTAAATATTTTACGTACTATACACGTATTTCAAATATTTTTTATTTATATTTCTTTTATGCTTTTTTGCTATATAACTACTTATCTGTGGCTCAACCGTTAATATGTATAAACTTTTGCAAACCATAGCTATTTCGATTCATTTAGATTTTCAACTGTAAATGAAGACATTGATAAGAAACAAATATTGTAATCAAATGTAATACCTATTTTTATGTTTGCTTTATTTTAAAACTATACCGATTTTGCATCAAACTGAATCATTTTATCGTTTATCAATAAAAATTCAAGCGGATAAGTAAGAATCAGATGACAGTTTGGAATTATTAAAGGCAATACGTAAGGCGCATAGAAAAAGTCGGGTATACGCGTTGGAATGGTCGAATTGCGTGAATTTAGTTGTCCATTTGCGTAGATTTTTACGATACATTATACATTAAACTTTTTGTTAAAAAAATCTATGCAATTGTGCACACATTTTTATAACCATCGTCTACATGCTAAGGTTTTGTACGCAATTCACGTTTCGCCTTATTAAAATATCACAATATACTCATCGCATCAATTGAATGAACTGATCTATTTCCCATCTACAATTTCAAAGAGATTTTGTCCAAATTAGATAGATTTGCACTAATTTTTCTACAAAAATGAATAACACAATCAATGAAACTCGTCAGAGCCGTCTCCCCTATCTGAATTTTTCAATTCAATTCGTGTATCGCCATTTTTGCTTGCTGCAGAGATTACACAGTTTTGCGATATAAAAATATCTATTTTTAGCAATACATTTAATGATTTGCCAACACGAAATAAAGCATAACTAAATGTTTAGCAACGTAAAGCCGTACTAAAGCTCTTTAGAGAGGAAAAAAAGAACGTTTCATGCTTGACATTTTTTGCTAACTGGCCGTCTAGTTAACTAACGTGTACGTTTATTCATGAACGTTGCATGATTTCAATTTAAATATTCATTATTCTAGCATCGATGTGAATAATTTCTGTCATTTCCAGCGTGATACTAATGAAATGAGTGTTTAACTACTTCCAGATTTGTTTACGCAGATTAGATTTGGCTTAGAGTGGCAGACGCCATTAAATAAATGCAGGTAAAAGTGATTTGGTCACCATGGTTCCAAGAAATAATTAATTATGTAAAATTGTAATAGTGAAGGTGATGAATGAACATTCTTAAAATTCTTAATCCTAATCACTTTCATTGAAATATGGAAATAGAAACAGGTAGCAGTTCCACTTATTTCATCCGTTTGGTGCCACCATTTGGTGGAATTAGTCCAATGGTAGATTGTACTAAAATAGCACACATACTACTAGTAGCTACTCACATCCACGAAAACACAAGAAAGGTAAAAATAAAAGTGACGTGTGTAAAACCAACTTAATATGTATTGAGTTAATATTTCAAGATAAAGATCGTAACATAATGTATCGAGGTAGTTTGTCATGTGTCCAATTACAAGAGATTGCCAACGTGCTTATAGTTGTTCATTGTATGCCTTTTGCCGCTATAATTAATTATAATATTTATTAAAATATGTATTTTATAAGCAAATATACATCTAATTAGAATAGTCAATTTATGCATAATTATCAATATTGCATGCCACTTTTATTCATTAAAAACTAATTAATTATAACACGATTTTTTCATTATTGATAATTTAAATTAAAATAATTTGTCATATTAATTCAAATTAATCAATTTATGATTTGCTCATTTACATTTCTATTAATTTATTTACGTATGCATTGCATTTTGGCGGAGTATCGTTGAAGTTGTATGTTGTGACATTCGCTTCGAGATGGCGCAAGATACATCAAAGAAATTCAAACAAGGGAACAGTATAATTGGTTGCCTATGATGATTTAGAATCTCACAGGTTTTAACGTGCTCGTCACTAAAAAAACGTTACAGCGTAATTAAAGTGGTAATTAAGTGGTGAATACATCTTAAACAAGTTTAAATTAAATAAATCCGTTATATCGACATTGATTAGGTAAGTACAAGCAATTTTATAATTTATTTTAATGCAAGTCATGCCCACATTAAGTCATCTTCATGACGACTCCACTGTCTGGTACTAATTGCATACTAATAATTGTTAGATTCATGGAAAAACATTGCCGGTTTCGACGACGAACAATCACACTGCTTGGAGATTAATTGGGCGTCCTCAAGATTGCAAACTAATTGCAATTATCGCAATTAAAGTAATTGAGCACAATTATCAATGTAACGCTCGAATGATTTTCGAAAAAACGATCGAACCTTGAATCGAAACAACAAGTGAATTGATGCGTTATCACAATGATGCCTGCATTTTTCGGTGGACAACACTCAACAGCATAACGCAGTACAATACTTGTGTACGTATATAACTTGAAAAACACTCTACATAAGTACAATACACCATCCCAAAGCGATCTTAGAAGGGCTGTAACGAAGAACTTGCGAAAAAATTTATATCTCATTATCGTGTTAGGTGAAATTGCACTACTGCAGAGTGCAGCATAGACTTATCTTTACCACGAGTAATTTGTGTTACTAATTTCTTGGTCGGAGAAGTAACTTACTTACAATTAGTACAATGGCAGGGATGTATGATCCATATCCTGTCGAGGTAAAACTGCTCGCACAACAACCGTTTTGTTCCTTTCGTGCATTCGCGAAATTTGCTCGTTCTTTGCCTGTAATGGGCTTTTTCGACAAAGATAATCGAAACAAGATACGAAAACGCTATATTGCATTGCTTGGACAAGCTCCGTTTGGTCCTACTACCAGATTTCCTAATGATTTCTATGTAGATTTGAGTAATAAGAAAATTGAGAGCCTTATTATGAATATTTTCAACTCTTTAGACTTTGACTCTAATGTAGATATGCCTTGCAGATACGCCAAACGTAAATTTGATTCTAATGTAGTTAATTTATTGAAATTCGTCAATTCTTTCGATATGAAAACCGTGAAAGAATACGGTGTAATTGAACGTCGGAGTTTTGAGAAAATGTATGGGCTTTACTGGTGTACTGTTGATTTTGACTCTACCGACTATACTTCCTGGTCATATTCTATAATAAGTGCCTCTACACCTACTCGATGCAATAACTGCTTAAATTAATTACTATATATTTTAGATTTAAAGTTAATTACGGTTGGTTACTACACAAAATTTGTACGTATCATGACAATAAGAGAATAGATTAATTCATTTTGTGTAGTGCTATATCCAAATCTAATAAAAGTAAGGGGAACTCCAATAAGCAATAGCAAACTTACTAATTGGAAAAGGTAATAAAACAGGCGTAGATGTTTCCATTTAATTTACATCAAAACAACCTAGAACAGAACATAATCTATCGCCAACAGCTATTTATTAATTAAAAGTGCAAGTTGCTGCAACTGCTTTTAAATTTTGTTGTTGTTTTCCAAGGATCTTTAATATACAACAAAATCATATTTTCCCTTAAATTTTAGGAAAAAGTTCTATTTTTGTTATTTATGCTTACTAGAATAAAATTAACCAATGCAACGCGATATTTGTTATGAAACAAGTTCTGTAAATTAAATAGGAAAAGAAATTTAAATTGTAAAAAGCTGACGTGCCACATTTGGGAAAATCACACCATTTAAGTAAATCAAATTGTAAAAATTATTTATTTGGTATATATTAAATAATGTTGATAGCCAAGCGTTTGGCAAATTTGTCTGTTTTAGAATTTCTATATTCTAAATGAAAATAATTAATCCTGTGCGAGGTAAAAAGTGAGTTGGCACAAAAATTATGTAATGTTTATTGTAATCACATGATAACTTTAAGTTGCATTTTGGCAATAGTTCGCTATACTTTAAATTGTTTAAAGTAAATTGTGATGTTATTAGAATTATTTCGCTTTGTTATTCACAGAAATCACCTGAAATTAAAATGATAAATAATGAATTATTATAAAAACAATGTGATGAGTGTTCATAATTGTATCAAAGTTTAAAGATTGTTAATATGTTAAATTTTTGTACTGGTTGTTGAAACTGAAGCCGTGTGTATTGTGTTTCTGTTATAGCAATCACTTCAAATGTGAAACGATAAAAAGAGAATTAGTTTAAATATATGTCTAGTATTAAGATTAGAGATGTTTATGTTTAATTAGTTAAATATAACCAAAATTGATGTTTATTAGAAACATTTTGCGTTGTTATTTGCAGCAATCAATTGAATTGCTCGCACCATTGAATAGCTAATTGTAAAATCAGTTGTTGGAACTGTTAATATGCACATGTCGCGGCCCACGCACTTGTCTCCTCTCTCGCGCATACACACACTCATATATAGGTATACATATATATAAATATAATCGAAATGATTTTTTTTAAATTCATGTTTAGCTGGTTCGCCTAATCTAGTATCAGCTATCACTTCTCTATCAGCTGTCAGTTCATCACGGTGTGGTCCACTCATAGCATCCACATTATCAATATTATTATTGGTATGAGATGATCGTCAGGTATGTTTGTCGTTCTGTCCCAGCAGCTGACACGACCACCTGGGTGCGAGCTGACACCAACCTGATGTCGTCGCACCCACACCGAAAAAACCACGTACGTTCGTGTACGTATAAAAAGAGCGCCTTTAGCGCTGACTCATCGACGTTATTAGCGAGCGCGTAAGGGTTGCCGTCCATAATCGAACAATGCAACATACTTGTTTATTAGAAGGGCTTTGCCAAACTAGACAACATGACCCACATTATTATCGCCGCAAGCCGTATTATTAATTAAATTATGAAAAATATTTTATAATGAAAAAATGCCTGCGAGCGAATTTTTTCAAATTGTGTGTGAATACTTTACCGTAAATTAATAAAATGTTTTAATTAACAAGACTCGCATATTACCTACTCTACGACGACGAGCGTTAATTTATTATAAATCTAACTAGCATTGATCAAATAATTAATATTTTCAACTCATTTTTGTCATGTTTTTACACGTTTCATTTTTTATCTTCGAAGGCGTTTATTATACGCTAATGTTGCTTTTCATTAATTAATTATCATTTTTAACTAGCGCGCTATACATTGATTGCATAATAACGCGCACATTTTTTCTTCGCGTTCAATATAAATATATATTGCTTGGATGTTTTCGGAGGCAATTAAAAATGATAAAATAAAATAAATTGAATAAAAAAAAACGAAAAACGTTTAAATTGAAACTTAAAATAAGTTTTGAACAAAAATTGCAAGATTAATATGAATTCTAAGATGAATGTTTGAAGCAAAACAAGCAAAATTTCAAGATTATTAATGTTCATGCTAATAAAAAAGCTACATCTTTTCGAAATTAATTATTTTATAAATATGATATCGAATATGATAGAAGAAAATGACATTTTTAGAGGTATATACATACGCACGGTGTACAGGCGCATAGGTATCTGTACAATATACGCTGCTATAACTAATTGCTGTTAAAGTTTGAAACAAGTTCCTGCTGTAAGCGTATGTAAATGGATGTGTATACGTTAATTTAATTTTATTTCGCTAAAAGATTGTTGTTTCCTGTATAATAATACACATATATGTATATATACCTATATACGATTAGCATATGCAAGTTGCGAATGGGTTAGTGTATGTGTGTGTATGTATTAAAAGGCAAAACCAATCTCTTCTCTCTCCTTCAGCTTCGCGCAAAACAAGATTGATATCTGTTTATGTATCTTCAACGTTTTATAACAAATATACAGTTAGTGTAAACATGAGTTTGGTGTAACTATCACCCTTCAGTATAATCTATTTTTGTGTCTCTCACGGCGTTAGCACAAGCACAGGCATCATTAAATCATAATTAATTATACGTGATTGTTACAAAACCATGATTCTTGTCACACGGTTTGTAGTTTCTTATTCTACGAGATGTTGTTTCTCTATTATTGCAAACTATTACAATTTTAGATGTTTCATATGCTTTTACCCGCAGAAAAAGTTTGATTGATTAGAGATACGAAGATGTTTACGTTTTTTCTACTCTCCCTCTCTCTCCTCCTCTTTCTGAGCGCATCAACATCAAAAATCATTTGACAAGTTCACTCTAGCAATTCGCAACCAAATCAATTTGCAATCTATTTTCGAAAATATACTATTCAAATGGATACAAATTGTAGATGTAGTTTTCAATTCCAATCAATAATTTAAAGTTGTTTTTATTACTTTGTTAGATTATTTATAAGTTTAGATGTAATGGTTTTATGGATGGAAGTTAGCAACATGTTTTCCAGATGGAAATTTCGCAAAATTTTAGCAATAAAAGAGAAAAGCTAAAGAGATTGTGGAAAAGTCTGGAAGAATTAGAAAAATGTTTTGGGCACTGAAATACTAACAATATAGACGGCTGTACGGATTTTAACGAAATTTATCAGAAGTATTCATCGTCTTCTTCTTTATAAGGGGTGAGATAATATATTTTTATGTAATATTGTCAAAAAACGTAGCAATATGTCTTCTAACAAAAATTTCGTTAAATTTTTGCAATATAAGAGAAATGGAAGCTAAAGTGATTGTGGAAGAGTTGGGAAGAATTAGAAAAATGTTTTTTTGTAAAATATCTGTCGACTTGTCTGCAATTTGGGACCTGACATACTTACAATGTAAACGGCTGAATGGATTTTAAGGAAATTTATCAGAAGTATTCATCGTTTTCTTCTTTATAAGGGGTGAGATAATGTATTTTTAAGTAATATTTGATAAAAAACCATTGTAAAGGTGTACTACCATTCAGTTGCTGATATTAGCGCTGATCGTGCTTGATCATTATAGTATTATAATATTAGTAAAGAAAAAAGTTAGAAACCAATAAACGATGGTTGAGAATATTCGAAAAAATCTCTTCATACTATGGTAAATTTTTATTTAAGAATTTACTGTAATAAATTTTGAATTCATAATAGTTTTATTAAACCATTTTAATTTTCCAATATTTCAGAAAGATGGCTTGATCAAACAACAATTTTTATGTAAAATTTAATTATTTATAACATGTAAAATTGCATTGTTTAGCGAAAAAATAATAAGTTGCTAATGAATTAAGTTATTTATCTCAATAGTGTCGACCAAGGAAATTTAAAATGTAATTAATAACATTCTTTAATAAAGTATATATTTTAAATTGAAATTTGGTTAAATGTACACGAGTTGCTGTAGCTTAATATTGTAAATTTTTGTTATTGCGCGTTTGCGAGTTTGCAACACCCCATATATTATCAAGAGAGGGTGAGTGTGTGGGATTACCTCCCTCTCATCTCATCATCGCTCGTAGTTTTGAAGGGTGACAGCGCGCTTAATACCCACCTAGCTAGAATACACATCGCAAACATTATTCCGAATGTGAATTTAGCCGCAGCGAGTAGTAGGAGAAGATAATACAATTTTTTCATTCTATTTTGAATAATTTTCTGATTGGTTTTTAATTGTTTCGGATCGTCTTATTTTCACCCTTCGCTTTTTTGATGGAATAACAAGCTGCGTTTGGAGATGAAACCAAAGGATAGGAAGGGTATCAAACTCAAAACCCGTCTCATTATCCCGTGCTTCGTATGCAGGGCGCCATCTGATCTCTCGATAAAATATTACTGCCATTTTTCATTCTCCTTCAGCAGCCTTTCAGTTGTCAGATAGACTTGATCATTGAGGGTATTAAAATTGCCCTCTTTCGATTATACACTTTTTAAAATTTATTTTCTTCTTTCGCATCGCGCAATGTTTTTTCTACACATCGATTTTTTTCATAATATAATTATTATGCGATCTTTTTTCCGTCTCAAACTTGTTTGAAATATTAATCATTTTTATAAATTATCATAATTCTACTAAAATTTTTTTAATGTAGTAGAGTGAGAGTTTAATGAATGAATGGCAGGCAGCATGATAAAAATTCTTTCATAATTTACAAGTTTGCAGAAAAAATAAAAGAGTGGAAGCAGCTAGCCGTCCAAAAAATATTCTATAATGCTGCGGCTCAAGACTCAATTGCTGTTGCTGTGCGATATTTGCGCCTTAAGGGATTATTATTTAAAAAGGTTGAAACATAACCTTTGCATGCACTAAATACTACAGAAAATCTGAAAAAAGGTAATATAATCATAATGAATGTGGATATAGAAAGCTCCTTTCTTTCTTTCCATCATTCCGTCGTCCGGGCGCATGCAAATGAATCATTGCGGTTGTGTCAGAGATGATTACTGCCGCATTTTCTCGGACAAATGATAAATGTTAAAGATGTATGTCAATTCTCGGAGAGGGTTGCCATAATTTTTGCGCGCTGACCTATTTACATTCAAAGCATTGTAGTAGGTAGTAGTTGTGTGGCAAATTTTAGCAACGCGCACAGCACACTTTACGGCCGATGTCATTTTTGCAAAGACGAAGAAGGTGCGTGCGTAATTTATGATATGATTGAATTGAATGGCGTGGCAAAAATAATGCATAGAAAAAGGGTTGAAAGAATGCATTGTGTTGTTGCGGTTCATCTACGACGAGGACGAGGAGACGGCGTTGTGTTGGGTGAATGTAAATGCAAATTTTTCGACTTTTGACTACTGGTTGTAACCTACTTTCTTTCTATATACGTATTTATTGTATGCGATAGAAATGAAATGAAAAGAAAGACCTGCGTGCCTGCTTGTCACAAGACGTTGAAGGAAATTTTTGTGTCGTGACTGCATTCTATCAAAATAATAGTCGAGATTTATGTACGCTGATAATAAAGTGAATGAAATTAATTAGTTTTGTGTAATGTATGCTAGACGTCCAACGTCCCAAAAAATGGGATATTTTACCATTGAGCTAGGAGGCGAGATTATCTTTTAACTTTGGATGGTTGGTTTTTATCGAAAGGTACAACGTATACGCTGCTAGCAGCTAGCTAACATACATATATATGGTATAAAATCCGTTGCTTTTGTGTGATGTTAGTAATCTTTCAGGTCGAAAGGACTGACGATTATGAAAAACACTCAGTGTGTGCGTCTTTTATACGAATCTAAATATCATGTGCAGTTGTGGCACAATGCAGGGGCGGCGCAGGGGGGAGTCGAAGGGGCCCAGAGACATGTCTAAAGCTCTACGGTTAGGAGCGGGCTGACATTCTATCATTAATCATGGCTCGCAGCCGGCAGTGCTGGCAACAGCATCAACCTAAATACGGATCCGCGGCCCTCGCCTGTGAGAAAACTGCACCGTTCCCGATAATCAACAAGGAGTTTTAATTTGTTTAGATATTGCCTCTATATACTATGCTATATATATATATAGATATACGAAAAAACGAAATAAAAACAAGCGAAGCGCGCAAACAACAACAACAACAACAACAGCAACAACACGAAGATGATGTACACATACAACACAAAATAAAAATAAAATAAAAAACTCATCTCACCGCTTGCTGGTATATAGTAGGTATACAGCTTGATTGCAAAAATGAAAAATTTCTTTTATAATGCATCGAAAGCACCTGATATATTTTATTACTATACATTGTTTTAGAAAACGACCTTCTCCTCCTTATACCACCTCTATTAGTGCACCAATAAATATTATAATTACAATATTACCATACATTTTCGGCCAGGGGACGACGCAACACAACAACAAAAAAATAATTTTAAATACTGACAGCCGTCATTAATTTTGATAAGAATCGCATCCATTGGTGGTTGGTGTATGTTGTGTTTCTGCGCTCTCTTTTGTGCTCACTTTTTTTTCTTCACATATAATAATCCTACACACAGGGTGTTTAGGCCATTTCGTCAAAAAACCAAGAAGAAAAAAAAACGTGTCAACAATATTAATTGATTCGGTTGATTGTGACTTAAACGCTACACATCACCATAAAGTGAATTCTTTTATTAAGCCCTAAGAAATTAATTTTGAATTCGAATGTGAAGGTGAATTTAAAAATATATTTACTTTTTAATTGTATTTACAGGATGTTTAGGGCATTTTGTCAGAAATGGAAAAAAATGTGTCAACAATATTAATTAATTCGATTGATTGTGACTTAAGCACTGCATATCACTTTTATATTAATTAGAAATGAATTGAAAACAGATAAACGTTTTTAATTCGGATGTGATGTAGAGTAGAATTCTTCAAAAAATATATCTATTTTTTAATTTCATACAAGGTGTTTAGGCCATTTTATCAAAAAAAACGTATCAACAATATTAATTGATTCACTTGATTGTGACTTAAAGGCTACACATCGCCATTGAATTGATAGAAGAGTGATTTCTTATATTAAGCGCTTGGATATTAATTAGAAATGAACTGAATACAGATAAACGGTTTTAATTCGAATGTGATGTCGAGTGGAAGGTGCGTAAAGAAAATATATCTGCTTTTTAACGCAACGAAATTAATCGATTTGCTTAATTGTCGCTTAAACGCTACACACCATAGAGTAATGTAGAGTAAATTGAGGGCAGATAAATGCGTTAATTTGTATATGATGGGGAGAAGAAATTTGTGCTTTTTAATTTCATACAGGGTGAAAATTTTAGAATAGTACATCTTAACGCTTTGAGATTAATCGATTTGTAACTTAAGCCATAGAGTAGATAAAAGATCATTACAATTGAATGTAAAATAAATTGATAGCAAATGAACATTTTTAATTATATGATAGTGAATAGTGAGTAACAAAGAAATTTTGTTCAGTAGACTATAGATAGATATGTGAACGGAAATCAACAGCGCAGTGCATGTTTTTTTTTTTTTAATTTAATACAGTGTGTTTTTCGGGTATTTCGTCCGCTATAGAAATAAAGTGTCAACGTTTCCAAATTAATCGATGCGGTTGATTGTGACTTAAACGCCTCAAGAGTTGAGCGAAGAATGCATTTCA
>JARJDW010000780.1:0-33014 GCA_030264715.1 Adinopsis sp. GC000173
GAACGAATTCGAAACTAGTTCACTTCTTAATCGAACTTGGCCATTAAATCGAATTGGTTCCGTTAGAGATGTCGATTTTGCGCCCACTGTGCTACAACACTTAAAGTTTACTCTTCATGGTCCCATAATTAACATTGCACAATCACAAATCTAAACTATTTTAGAACTAATTCAGATCAGAACCAAACATGGACGTGAAAATCGAATTGGTTTAATTAGAGATGCCAATTTGGAGCCCACTGCGCTACAACACTTGACATTTACTCTTCACTATCACAAAATTAACATTCTACAATCGCAATTCTAAACTAATTCGTAAAATTAGAATAGGTCTGATTAGAGATGTAGAAACAACACTTTACATTTACTCTTCACCGACAGAAAATTAACATTCTACATTCTAAATAACTTCGGGACTAGTTTAGGTCAGAACCAAATTTGGAATTGATTCGGACTTTAGTGCGTAATTACATCACTTGAATCGCTCGCAGAAATCCATGCTTATTATACAGACCTTCTTATAACTTATACATATGTAAACCGGTTGGTAAATGACTGATAACTGAGCGATGGCAAGCTAATTTGACACAGTGTTTCTAGCACATTTTACAAGAAAAATAGACGTCCATAGTCAATAAACCTTTTGCGCTCGCATGTATAGAAATTTAAAAAATCGAAAAATGTCCGGCTTTATTTGTCACCGGGATTATGTTATCCAAAGAATTAATGTTATCTGTCCACTATGTCATACAATGCACGTCATGTTCAGGATACTTGCCTTCGATAAAGGACGGTGTTTTTAAAAGTTTCAAAATGCATTAGAAACGCATAATAAACACGAACAGGTTCGGAACCGATTTAAAATGGAGCTTTAAGCCCCGCTTATATTATTCCAGTAGCTTTCCAGCCCAGTGATTGAATGCAGCACCGGAATGCTACTGAAATAATATGAACAATGCAGTCCAGTAACTGGAACGTCAGTCCTCTTTATCGCCGATGACAGTACCATCGGAATAATTTGAACCTCAAAACGACAGCTAATCTACTAGTGAAATTAACTCAACGTTTGACATTGAATATAAATTTTCCCATTAATTCTAGTATCAAGGTGAATGAAAACCATACTCTTCTACTGTTAAAACAATTTTTGAACTTCTTACTTGAGATCATTGTCACTATGTTGAACGAATGATTGAAGGTGAATCTAATCAAGCACTGGATTTGATTAACACACTGGATGACTGGAGTGGAATTATGTGAACATGATTCAATCCAGTCCGGATTGACTGGCTGGATATGTTGGACTGGACTGGAATACTATAAGCGAGGCGTTATTACATGAATTCGCTTGCGAGCAAAGTGAAACTAGCAAAATATCATCCATTTGAACTACCGACATAAAAAATTTGATAGTTCTCATACGTCATCGCTTCGCTCGCAAACGCATTTTGTAACTATCTATTCCAAAAAAATCAAATAAATACAATCTATGCGTTTTTCCATAATAATTATAACTTACAGGCATCCGTTTTATAATAAATCATCTTTTTTCCGAATTTGCTTAACATATTTGGTGGGATCGATAGGAATTTGATTAATTCGCCGCACTACGCTGTTGTGTTCTGATGTTTTATTTCAATAATTGTTTATTCATACCGGTTGCCCGGCGAATTAGCGCATTCGAACTATTTCTCACAATCAACGTCATATCATTTTGATGGAAACTCACCATAATTGTTTTATTTTAACTCACCTACATAAAATAATGATTGCTTGTTGGAAAATAAACGGTTGTAAAGGGTAGTCGGGGGTAAAAAAGAACTTGCTCTTTGACTTAACACAGACGTCCAACATTTTGGTCATAATTTGCAAGATGTGTATTTTTAAAAAATGAATCGTGATAGGACATCGGACGTCTGTGTTAAGTAAAGAAAAGATGCTTTCCTCACCTCTTACAAGCCTTAATTTCCTAATAAACAAACAATATTTTAAATTTTCACATCTTTCACGATGTTTATGTATATGAACTATTTTCCACATTCAACGTCAAATATTTTTTATCGAAACTCACCATAATTATTGTAATCGTGTTGCTTGCAAACAAACAGTTCTTGTTTTGTCTGCAGCAAGAAATCGCACCACCGATAAAGAAACAAAATTCAGCAAAAAGCTGTTGTGACGTTATCCAATCAGCATCAATAAACAAAATTACACGTTACCCAATATCATCGGTAGCTGCATTGTTGAAAACTGACACGCTGAAGGTAGTCAATCCTTTTTCTTATAATACCAATATCACAACAAAGATCAACAAACTGGGGATGTAGCGGAGTGATTTTTAAGAATGCACATTGCGGCTTGTTATGACATACATACAATATTCAACTACTTCACTTTTTAAAAACATCAATTGGTTGGTTTCGCTATTAATTTTCCATTTTTCTTAACTTACTGAATTTGTGTTGCTTGCAACCAAACAATTTTTGCTTAGTCTGCAGCGGTCTGCAGGAATCGTACCCCCGATAAAGAAACAAAATTTAACAAATAAAGTTGAGATTATCCAGTCAGAATCAATGTAAGGAATTACATATTATCCATTATCACCGCTCGCTAAGTTATTGAAAATGCATACGCTGAAGGTAATCCTCCTTCTTATAACATCAAAACCATAACAGGAATAAACAAATTGTTACAAGTTACAACATGGACGTACATAACCTCTTTTGAATCTTTCAATCTTCGAGAGCGGACTTCGCGGATCATTAACATAAACAATTGCAATTCCATTTTTATAAAAACATAATCTAGATTCATTATTGTTCTCCACAATTTCCACATCGTTCTCGATGTTAAACTTGCTGGATTCGTGTTGCTTACAAACAGTTTTTCTTTAGTCTTCAGCAATCGCACCACCGTTGAAGAAACAAAATTCAACAAAAAAATGTTGTGACGTTATCTAACCAAATTATTAAATAAAATTACACATTACTCATTATCAGCAGTAGCTATTTTCTTCAAAAAGCACAGGTTGCAAGTAATCAATCCTTCATCAACAAACTGAAGATGTGCACAGTGATTTTCAATGTCAACGTAAGTAACTTCCTTTAAACCTTCCAATGTTGAAGAGTGTATATCATGAATCGTTATCATACGCAATTGAAACCCTTAATGACGATCCTCGCACTTCTATCTTTATACAAACATCATTTAGATTGATTGTTTCTTCAAAATTTGTAATACTCACTTCTTTCTTGATATTTATCTTGCTGGGTCCGTGTTGCTTATAAATAACAACATGTATATATTTTATCTGCAGTCGCGCCATCGATTTGTGATATTTTCCAAACGTTTGGATATAATACAAATTCCATTTTTCTTCTCTCAAGTCTAAAACCTACTTTCCTTATTTTTTATTATCGTTTTTTTTTATTTTCTTGATGTTGTATCTTGCTGGATTCGTGTTACTTGCAAGCAAACAATTCTTGTTTTGTCTGCAGCAATCGCACCACTGGCGAACAAAATTCAACGAAAAAAATATTGTGGCGTTATTCAATCAGAATCAATAAACAACAATATTACTCGTTACCCACCGGTAGCTGCGTTGTTGAAAGCGTACATGTTGTAGGTGATAAATTCTTTTTCTTATAACATCAATTACCACAACAAAGATAAACAAATTGGGAATGTGCCGCAGTGATTTTTAACGTCAACGTAAGTAACTTCTTTTAAACCTTCTAATCTTCATAAATGTAAATCGCAGATCGTTATCAAACACAATTGCAATGTTCAACTACTATCTTTGCACTTCCATTATTGTTCTCCACCATTTGTAATTTTCACACCTTTCTGGCTGTTTATCTTGCTGTATTATTGTTACTTGCAAACAAACAGTTTTTGTTTTGTCTGCAGGAATCTCACCACCGGCGAACAAACAAAATTCAACGAAAAAAATGTTGTGACGTTATCCAATCATAATCAAACGAAATTACGATATAAACATTTATTTAGTTTTCTTTTTCAGTAACATAACACTCGGGTTGCATTTCCGTTACGCTCGTGCTTCGATTAAATGAAAACTGATAAAAAAAGATACATATATGCATTATATAAAAATCAACGAATAAAATGGAGATACTACAATACAAAAAAATTAGAAAAATACAAATATGAATGTGAATAATATAAAAAAGTCGATAGCGAAATAATACAATACAAAGGAAAAAAGGATATATACGTACATGCGACTTAAAAATTATAAATAAGTACAGAATCACAATATACAGGCACTTTACTGTTGCTTAATTGACATCGGCAATCGCTTCCGGCTGAGTTGCTCGCCGCCGCTAGTGTTGACGGATTTCCTACGTACAGGTAAATCATTATTGGAGGTTGGTGTGGCATTACCAGCGACTTTACGTCGCTGCAACATTCCGCAATTTTTACGGCTGGTCGTCGGCGTCTTACTAGGTCCGGGCTTATCGAGCGACGATGTGCTTGGACTTGTCAGCAGGGTGCGATGCCAATTATCCATCTGCGCCTCGCGCGATTCCTTCAACACGGTCCGAATCGGGCCCGATTCATCGCCAATCATCTCCTGCAGCTTCTTGACGGTGGTGTACAGACACACGGCGCTCACCAAGCCGAAATCGAACAGGCTGCACATGTGCACGACGAAGTTGCGATAGAGATTCTTGAGTAGTAGCTCTTTGCCTTTGTGCTCGACAAACATTTGACATGCTAGTGGAATTTGACAATCGCCGACGAAGCCGTACTTCATTACATGTAAGTTCCACATCTTCATCAGCTCCTTTTCGCCCTCGTTCACATCGGTAAACTCATCGATCATTTGCATCGTCTTGCAGCGCAACCAGTCCGGATCGTTCTCACCCTCCGAGTCCACCTCCATCTCTTTAGGATAAATTGGTAAGCATGTAGCGGTGTGATGGTAGAGACGATTGTGACCGGTGATGAAAGGCCGCTGCTGTCCATCGTACTCACACTCATCCAGCTCTAAAAACTCACTCAAACTTGGCTTGACGTTGCGTTTCGGATGGCAGACGAGGATGTGCGTGACGCTGGCCCGGCGCACGGGCCCATTGCGCGAAAAGGCGCACACCGATGGTAATGTGATAAGATCGTGCGGCGAGCCGGTATAAGAGCCGTCGTACAGCTCGTTGATGGCGACGTCGATACGCGCCCCAACTGAGATCGGTACATATGTGAACGTAAAACGTGAGTGGCAGAGTTTGAGATGCTTGAGGAGAATGTACAGCTCGTTGCAATTCAAACTGCACCACGGGCAGTGCAAGTCCTCACAGGCTTCAGTCTGTTGGCGCGAGTTGTTGTTGTAGACGAATTGATAGACGATTTGTAGCTTGCTTTGGCTGGTATTGTGGTTAGGCGCGACGTTTTCTTTTTGCACCTCACGTCTCGGATACGCATCCGGACGCGGTACCAATTTATCGCTGGGTTTTTGCGACCAATTTAGCTTGAATTTAATACTTGGCCCTTTTATGAACGCATCGAGATTGCCACAATAATCACCAAGATCTTCCTGAGATTCCCATGTCGATTGTTTGCGCGGCGAATTCTTGTTGTTGCTGTTCACCTCCTGCAGCGTTAATTCATAGTCAGCGTCCGTTAGCAGGCATCGATTGTGCTTATCGTACACCACCAGCTCGGATGCGTATAGTTTAGCCCGTTCGTTCGTCGATTTGCGCTTCTTCGCCAGCGGTTCGCTCGTCGAGTCGCTGCCATTCGTGTCGTTGATCAGCTGCTCGACGCGCAGCAATAATACGTAGGATTTGGCGAGCGGCCCGCCCGATAAGCTGAACGCTTCGGTGGGCACGCTCACGCTAGGCGCTAAATGAGGTAAATTGTTTTCCGGCGGATTGACAGCGACTTCGCATACACCAAACGAGGCCTCCATCAGTGGCGATGAACTATCCTTGCGCTTCTTGTGGCTGATCTTGACCAGCACCGTTTCGATTTGCACCGTCTTCACCACAGCGAGATCGATTTGTTTGTCGTAGAAGCCGAGAAAGGTAAGATTCATGTAGCCTGGCAGTATCGCGGGGAACTCCTTGCTGCGCTGCGCTGTGATACGCTCCAACAGTCCATCGACTTTAAACGTTTGCCGTGATTTGTGGCTGCGCGACATTCGATGCTTCATGTAAACTAGACTGCGATTCAGGAAGATCGGCTGTATGCAAAATATACGTTACAAAAGCGATTGTTTACATCAAAATGGTGGTGTCGACTTACCGAACACATATTTCTCGTTCTTAGATACCTATAGATTTGTGTGGGTTCTTTCAAAAAAAACATAAGAATAGTAGATTAGTATCCTTGTGTGGATGTGTTGTTTTTCTCGTCTACTCACTTTCAAACGCTTGCAGGAAGAGTTCGTGATCGGCCTGAATGTGATCCATTCGCGGATTTTTCGACGCGTCCGCATCCTTGTCGCGCTTTTTCGGTGGCATCTTGCCCGTATTCAATCACATGAAGCGCGTGAATCGCAACGAACGCACCGCACACCACTCGCCTAACGAACAATACAATTCATATGTGAGCAGCTTAGCTCGGTGCAGATCCACAACAAACAGTTTTGGAGGTTATTTGGCGGTGCGTTGTGCCGACTGAAACGACACCCACAAGCCACGATTCGATTCGATTAAAAACGACATATTAAATTGATAATTTATGAGATAACATTTACGATTGATATAAAAGTAATAGTCGTGATGCAATAATTGCGTTTTATTAACAAAAATCGCTGGAATTTTGTTCGGATATATTCGGGCGGTCGGCATAATGCAACGCGTTTTCGGAGTTTTGACAGTGAGTAAATTGTAATTACCAAGAAATTGTGTTAAATTATTGCTGTTTGCGATTGTGTGCGAGATAATTCGTTAAAAATATTCATAAACGACATATTTAAAAGCGTGAAAACAATAAAAATTTACATAGATTTTGACACATAGCTGTCAAAACAAGCTAAGAATCGAAAATAAAGTGGGTATTATGTGTATAGTATTTGATTTGACTTCCGGTTTTCGAAAGCGACTTTTTTGTCTAATTACAACCCAAACGCGTACATTATCATTCAAACCAACAACAACAATGCTCGTTTTGCTAATTTACGCGACGCTGGCCAGCGAATTGGCGGCGCAGTGGTGAATCGATAGCTGTGAACGTGCTACGGATGGATTGAAAAATAATTATGGAGGAGTTTTGATGCGTGTTGTTTGTGGGAAGCCTAACTCAACGCTTGTTTATTAAAAACAGCCGAGGACGACGGAGCAGCAGCAGCAGCAGCAGCAGTAAACGGGAATCGAATTGGTGAAATCGTCGTTACGTTTGTATTGAAATTACGGTTCGATGTGTGTGCATTTCGACGCCCAGTGAACGTACAGTGATGTGAAATTAATATTAATATATGATGGAATAGCGAGCGTATCGATTGAATCGTATAGGTTATGTTTCCAACTTTTATCAACATCCTAGGTGTGTATTATTGTTTTCCCCTTGCCGTTTCGCATTGACGAAATGTTTAATTCGCTGATTGTTTTTAAGATATACAAACATGGTGGAAGGTACCCAGCATCGCACATTTCTGTTCATTGTTTCGTTCAGCGTTCAATTTGCTCGATTTCGATATTGAGGTATAGTAAGTCGTTGCATTTGGCGCCCAATGTACCTTTTACACGCATCTTTTTTTCTCATTCATTCAAATGACGCAATTTTTTATTATGCGATCTTATTTTTTTATTAAATGTGCATTGTTTCACTTTGATAAGATGCTAAGCTAATTCGCGTTGCAACCTACATGAAAGACACAGCGAAAATTTCGTTAATCTCTTATTTTTATACAATTTTGCTTTAGTATTTGCTATTTTACTTTAATGGGATGCTAATCTAGCTAGTTTGGCTAAAAATGCGTTTGGAATTTATTTTAAAATTGTGGAAATGTAATGCAAATGTCACTTTGTTTAATTTCAAAGCAATCTTTGATTATTTGCATTACAACAAAATTATCTAATTTATTATATTTCTAATTGAAATGCATTTTTACTTTAATATTTACTATTTAGCTTTGTCGGGGAAGCTAATTTAGCAATTTTGGCCAAAAAAGCATTGGAAATGAATTCGAAAATTTAACGTAAATGTTATTTTTTTCAATTTCAAAGCAATCTTTTAAATAAATGTATATTAAAGTAGTTCTATTTATATTTTTAGGACTTGGAGGAGGCGTTACTGACCGATGGTAGCGAGGAACAATCGTGGCTGCAGGAATTAATCGTCGTATTATTGAAAGGCTGCCTTCCCAACAATGAAATCTCACTGTTCAACTATCAGATGTTCTTGAGGCGGCTGTTTCGTCGCAAGTGCCAGCAGTACGCGCTCGTTAATCCCTTCAACACCGACACTGACTTTCAACTGTTGCCGTTGCGTCGCAAAGTCGATATTTTACACAATCTGTGCGAATTTCGTTTGGATGCCGGCGTCGACGTGCTCGCCGACCTCGAACCGGATAGTTTGCGCGTGGTGCCGCTCGGCTACGATGCGAACGCGTCCGCCTATTGGTACTTTTACGGCACGCGTTTGTATCGCGAAGATTATCAGCAGCAGCAGCATCGCGATGGCGATGATGTGGTGAATGCGGATCGGGACTGTTGTGTTGGTGTGGGTGATATTGATGATGATGTTGCCACTGTATGGCAGGTGATCTGTTTCACGTTGAACGATTGGTGCGATCTGGTGAAGAAGTTTGAACGGTCGGTGGCGGCGTGCGAACGTCATTTGGCGCGCACGTTGAAGCGTAACTTTTTGGAGGAGCTGCCGCGCTTATTCGCCGAAAAGGAGACGTTGGCGAGGGAGCGTGTTGCGTTACGTGGTTGTGCGAGTAGTGTGGATGGCGTACGACATTCGTCCAGCACCACGTTGCTAAATAATGTAATATGAACGTATTACTATTACGTTCATTTTGTTTTATTATATGCTAATGCATATTTTTTTCTATGTTTTCTTTACTGATATAGATTGTTTATCAGCATATTGATAATATATCAGAGAGTTTGTATGAAATGGCAGGTGTTAAATCGAAGGATCGCAAAAGCAAGAAAGGCAAAGATGCTGCAGGTACTTATTTACTTTCCTCTTACTCACATATCTCAGGGGTGACCAACATCAAAGATATAAGAGCTACATTTTATCTTAAAAATTAGTCGCGAACAACTTATTTGATCGACAAAAGGTTGTCTATAATATTTATTAGTTGATAATAATCTCATAAAATTTACAACTTCACCTTAAAATAAGGGGAAAATAACGAACTTCAAATATTTAAACTAACAGTCTGTAGTTTTTATGCGTTTATGCCATCAAAATATCGTAAGGGAACGACCAAAATTGGCTTCATGATTGACTTGTTGGTCATCCCTAACATATCTATTTACATCAGTGGTTTCCAATCTTTTTTAATTCTCGTTTCCCTTTTTTTATGAAATAATCGTTGCGACCCCCTCTCTACACACGTACAAACCTAATTTCATAAATATGTGTCTCACAAAGCATTACAAAACATTTCAGTGTTTTTTGAATTAAATAAAGCAAGAAATTTGAATATTGCTCTGAATCTTTGATCAATTTCCATGGCATTTCATCAAAAACTGCATAATACTTACCTTATGTTGCATCCCCTCGATGCATGTATAATCCAGTTTTACAAACATAGAGTATGTCATAAACTATACAATTTGTGAAAATGCCATAGAAATCAGTGAAAATCTAACAAAATTTAAAAAAATTAAGTGTTTATTCAATTAAATGGAGCAAGAAATTTGCACATTGCTCCAACTTTGTTAGTTTTTAAAATGATATAATTTATGATATTTTTCCTATACAATTACAACAGTCTTGTGGCTCTGTAGGGCAACGCCGTTGTTAGATACCGACCAACGGCTCAAAGGGCCCCGTGTCATAGCTGAACCGCCTCGCATAAACATATGTAGTAATGTATAGTCTAAGGGCCCTATTTCTAGTTGTCTGATACTGCCCTGGGAAAACGCGTCTACAGTTTGGAAGCCACTGATTTACATCAATCAACAACTTTAATTACCATATCATTAATTATAATTACATTTTTATGTAAATACTAATTTTTTTGTGAAAATATCTTTTTTTGACGTGAGACTCTTTTTAATTCAATCAAGAAAACGCAGTAGTGTGCTGTTTTCCATCTCAACGTCACAGACGTAAACAAATGTTGTTTTGCTTGTAACCAAAGCAAGCAAAGTCGTAACATTTTTTTACTCAGCTTCCAAAAAATATAATACATATATCATTGTGCATATACTTTTTTGCTTCTCTCTACTAAACGATTTCTGATTGTTTTTAGATGGCAAGTCGAAGAAGGTGGCGGTTGAGGCGAAATCGGTCGGTCGACAAACAAACAATTCGTTATCGTCGGCCACCGGACAGATTCTCATCCAGCCAGTGTCGAATCCGCATCGTAAGAAATTAAAAACGTCGCAAGTGTAAGTATCTATCACCATTCCTCAACTATTTGCAAATAATTAGCTACGAAAATACTAGATTTACGCTTTGTTTCTAATTGCTGATTGATGATGATTTTTTTATCGTTATTTTATTTTTGGTTGCAATTTGACGCTTTCTAATTGATTAATTTATTATTTAATCATATATAATGATATTTTAGAGAGTATTGTGAAGCATTTTATTGAAATGTGTGTAATATTATAAGGTTGGTATTGATTGTTTTAATTGATTGATTCTTAAATGTTAACTAGATTTTTTTTTGTTGAAATTATTGCGTTTTTGGAAGTAAACCAATTTAGATTCATTTCTGTCGTAAGTACCAAGCCCAATAACAGTCTAAACAAGGCGACGCTGCTTCTAAGAAAAAAAAATAGACGATTGTGTCGTAAATATTACCTGTTTTTAACAGCACGCCGCAATAAAGTATATTTATATTTATTTTTTCGGAAATTCCTTTCTTTCTCTTCGCGCCTAAAAGCGAGCCGCATTACACACTTTATACCTAGAGTAGATAGCATAGCTTGTTGGATATTTCCGGATGTTTTTCTTACAGTTGACACGCAAATGAAATTTTTAACATTTAACGTGGATTTATTAAAGGCGCAAATGAAAAATGAAAACAATCAAAACTTAACGAAAGCAGTTTTTTAGCTTAGCTCTCTAGCATAATTCACCCCGCTTTCACATTTACATATTGTTTTAAATTGTCGTACAGTTTTAGCCAAACCGAGGAGGATCTCCAAGTTGGCCTACACAAGATCCTCGACTATGTGAAGAATCACGACGATGCATGGCCGTTTATCGACCCGGTCGAAGAGGAATACGCGCCGAATTACTATACGATTATACGTAAGCCGATGGACCTGCAAAAAATGGAGGAGCGGCTCGATTCGGGCCACTACAAGACGTTTTCGAAATTTAAGACTGACTTTCAGCTGATCGTTAACAATTGTCGACTCTACAATGGCGTTGATAACGGTAATTTTTTTCTAATTAGTATTATTTATACTGGAATACCTCGCAAAGTACGTCCTGATAGTCGCCTACTCTTTGAATTTGCAATAATATATTTTATTGTGCAATATGATGAGTGTAAGCGATACAGCATAATAAAATTCCGCTTTTTGCGAAGCCGTACTATACGGGGTAAGCCTGTTTACGAAAATATTTGAAATTGGTTTACTTAGAGCAGTGTTTCCCATAGTTTCGGCATAAGCGTACTCCTTCCCCGTATTATGATTTATTTAAATTTTGATTAAAATTTTTGTGAGTATGCATTTCCAACCTATAAGTGTATGAGTTATTTATTTATTAAAATTTTGATTAAGTTGGTGAATTATTTTAACGAATTTAATTCTGATTTATAATCGGATATAATAAAAATTACATATATTACAGTGTCATAGTTATCTCGTAGCCCCCAAATCTTTTGGGAAACACTGATTGTGAGTTAGAGCACGCGTGTCAAATTCATTTTAGTGGCGGGCTAATGTGTGTTTTTACTTATCGTGTCTTGGAATTCCTAAATCCGCAGCAAGTAGCATGATTCACACAGCTTTTTTTTACTTTAATCGTGAAGTTCTAACATAAGACAAAACAAAAATAATTATTGCTGCCAACTTAAGATAATGATTTTCGCGGTAAGCAAGCCCATGTGTCAAATTAAACAGTTCTAATAACAACACATTATTTATAAAATTCTAGAAACTAGTCGAATTACGTACCATAAACCCCATAAACTCTACCTGATAGCTTGTTATTGCACCAAATTTTGTATTGAGTTTAAAATTTGGTGACAAAAATCACCCCATTACTAATAAATAAATAGACAAACAAGCATCTAATCAGATTTTCTACAATAAACTTAAATCCTAAAGGTGGACTGATCGTTAATCTGCCGATACCTGACCGATTTATTTACATCTACAGACTTGAAGTCTTTCGATTCTTCTATTGCTCAAAACGTATAGATCCAGTTTCAACTTCAAATTATAAAAGCTGAAATTCAAATGCCCCAATTAATTACAAAAAATGTTGTAATTATCTTTAATTTAAATGCTTGGCCTTAAGCTATAGCTTGTTAAGCTCCATGTACAAATGCGGCAATGCATACTACTATAATTTTGTTGGAAAAGTACATAGATATGTAAGAAGGATTAGCTTAGTAATTCATTTAAACATTTCGAAGATTTAATCCACAAAAGTATTTTAAATTGGATTATTAGATTTATCTTTGCCTACTAAACGGTAATACAATTTAGTGTGGAGTATTAATTATCATTTGTATGTTTATGACGTTTGAGTTGTGTCTATTTAGGAAATTTCAGGAATTACTAATTACTATTAATTACAAGTAATTCTAGACGCTCTATTTGCATTTAAGGTATCTCGATTATAATTTGCTATGCAAATAGGTGGGCACAAATATCGCTGATTGGCCGACAGAAAGCCACGTGTTATATTTATATCAATTTTTATGTTATATCTCACCCCAAGTTATGATAGCGTCTTAGATTAGGTATGAATGCAGACTTATAAACCAGTATTTCTTAATCGTTTCTTATTCATGTACCTGTAAATTTCATGATATTTTTTGCGGGACCAGTATTAGTATTAGATTTAATTAATTGTTATATTATTATTAGATTGTATAAAGTCAATACGTTAAGAAACCCAACAAAAATATTTTAGGGAAGATATTTAATTATTACAATGTGAAAAATTTATTTTTACACTCTGCATACCTGGAAATTTTTCGTACGAACCGACGGTTTAGAAACGGCGATGTGTGCATTGCGTAGAAAAGGCCAGGTCTACGCGTTGAGATTTTCGAGTTGCGTGGATTTTGTTCTCCATTTATATATTATTATATATTATTTATATTATACATTTAGCCTTTTGTTAAAACAATCGCAATTGGACACCAATTTTTATAATCCTCGTTTATCTGCAAGGGTTTTTTACGCAATTTACGTTTCGACCGAGAAACACTATTATAAGCAGAAGATTGTCGTTTGATTCCAACGAGCGAGATTTTTTTATATTTTAAATTGCGTAGAGCACTTCATCTTTTCCAGCTGTATTTCAAAAAGTATCTATTCTATTTTAGTATACATATAATTTGAATTACATTTGTTGCATTCTGAAATAATATTAACGCATTTTGAAATACAAGTCGAAGATGTGTAGACATTTTCTGTTATTTTAATTAATACTATTATTTTATATTATTTTAATTGTTGTGTTATATGTTGCAGAATATACTGAAATGGTAGATAATTTATTACAAGTTTTCAATCGTGCTGTGGAACGTTACTTGGACCAAATCACATCATCCGATGAGGAGATCGCCGTCGAATATCCGGACAGCAAGGATAAGGATAAGCATCACCATCATCACCACCACCATCATCGCAAGAGCAAGCATGGTGGTGTAGCTTCAGCCGCAACAGTCGTTTCACCGCCACGATCGCTGCCGGCGCCCGTTTCCACTCCCACCAAAAATAAAAATAAGAGAGGTGCTGCGACGCCGGCTAATAAGACACCTCTAGCAGCGCCAACACCGCCTTCCAAACGTGGTAAAGCCAGCGCGACGCCGGATCGTGATAACAGTCACGAGCGTGGTGCGAAAGCGATGCCGACGAAGAAGACCGCCAGCGCTAAATCAAAGGCTAAGGTGCATGCGAACAAGCAGCATACGGGCAAGAGCAATAAACGTAAGGCGGTGGATGAATTCAGTGACGAGGACGATGCGCTCGAAGATGACGACGCACCCGACAAGAAAGTCGTGCATAAGTCGAAGAAACATAAAGTGGGACATAGTCCAACGTCGAAACATCGTTCGACTGCTGCCGTTGTTGCCAGCAAGAAGCAAAGCAAAACAATAGTGGAAACTAAGGAGACTAAGAAATCGTCATCGCTCATTAACAAGCTGGCAAACAAAATTAAGGACGTGAAAGAGAAGCACTCGAAGAAGGGACAACAGCAGGAAAGTAACAAGTTGAATAAAAAGCAATTGAAGCAACATCAACAGCAGCAACAAAAGCATCACAAGTCGGTGAAAGCTTCGGCGAAGAATGTCAGCGATCACGAATCTGAGCGCAGTCTCAGCAATGATCGATTTAGCGACAGCGATGCCAGCAACTATAAGGCGCCGTTGATATCGAAATCTAGTCCGGTTGTTGGTGGCAACAAGAAGAAGATGTCGACTTCATCGTCATCCGCCGTCAAGAAGGAGGCGAATTTGGATGAGTCCAGCTATAATAGCAAATCAAAATCAGGCAAGTCCGCATATAAGCAAATTTCATTAAAAATTCCTTAAAGCTTCCTTTATTTGCTAATAAGATTTTTTCACTCAAACGTGTTGCTTTGATGTTAGATTATTGATTTTTTAAAACGCATTTTTTTTATTGCAGCTAAGTTAAAAAGCAAGCACGACAAGTGGAAGGAGGTGTTCAAAGACGATGAAAACGACGATTCGACCAAACACAAGGACAAACACAATAAGCTGCGTGAAACCATCGAGAAATTGAAGGCGAAGAGCGATTTTGGCAAGTTTAAAGAGAACGATTTGGCGGTGTACGATTTCGAAGCGGAGAAGACGAAGGAAAACGAATTTGAGAATAAAAGTAGCAAGGCCGGTTTCAATAAGAAGCAGAACAATCATAACAAAAAAACAAAGAAGGATGTCGTGACAAAGCAGCAGCAACACGTCGATGAGCAGCAATCTCAGCCGCCAAGCAACAAGAACGCAACGGCGAAAAACGATGGAAAAACGAATAAGAAGAAGAACAATTCGAAAAATAATGCAAAAATTGATGCGCTATCGTTGGTCACCGAGCAGACATTGAAGGACATTAATAAGTGGTTGGTTGATACGCCCAAATTTCCTGATTTCAGCTCGAATAGTAATTCACCGTCGCCGTTTTCACCGATTAGCGAATTTGAATCGAGCAACAATAAAGCCGAGCAAGGTATGTATAACAATTTATTTGAACTACTTAACTACATACCAAAAAATATTTTTTGGTAGCACTAATTTTGATTTATTGTGATTTTTACTCTGAGAGAGCCTCCGGATAGTAGCACACCGATGAAACATGTAGAATTCCTAATTTTTTTGTGGTCTTGTGTTTAAGAGCCTATGATGGTTACAGTTTATAATAATCCAGCTGTACTTGCTCCCTTATAAGTGAATTGTAAACATGAATAGTTTATATCTAATTAGCTTTATAGTCGTATTCGGTATTTGGATTTCGACCGTATCTCGTAATTTATTTAACACAAATTATTAACCATTTCAAACTTGTATAGTTTTATATATAGACTATTATTGCAGGCCCGGGATAAATTGGGGCCCGTAACCGCCTCCAAATATTGCTTTATTTAATATTAATACAGTTAAAAAATCAGCATCAAAATTTTGAAAAATGTAAGAAATTTTATGGGAAAAATTGGTAAAAATTACCAAGTTACAGGTTTACCACTCGATAACTCGTTTCCTTGCAGCGATACGCACAAATTTAAAGAGAGCAAAAAGATGCTCAATTTAATGCTCTTTTAGTTTGATAATAATCATAAATTCCGTACCTCTTCAAGCAAGTGAGTTACAAAGCAAAATGTAAGAAATTTCATAAAAAGGGCCCAAGTGCATGATTTAAAAAGCCGCATCTTGTTTTGGTCTCTTTGAATTTCGGCGTATGCGCGTCCTCAACAAGACGAGTTATCGAGTTAACCGCCTCCAAATATTGTTTTATTTAATATTAATACAGTTAAAAAATCAGAATCAAAATTTGGAAAGGGGCCCATAAATACAATTCTGCTTTGGGCTCGTGAAGGTCTAAATTAGGTTCTGAAGTTATGTATTACATTGTTACTATAATATGATAAGAACACTCAATATTAGATAGGTACTGATGATAACGTAACGTAGGCAATATTTTAAACAATGTGTAAAAGAATAAATGAGATAACACCATAAATGTCTTATCATGCTAAAACTACTTTATTTTGGGTTGGTGTATATAAGTAATTTTTTCTTTAAAACAATGTGTGATGTTTATTATAATTAACGCAACGGATATATATATAAGAGAATTTTTTACAAAAATAAAAAAGTAGAAAATTTAAATTAAGGGATGATGTAGCCCCCAAAAAGTGTATTTTCAAATATGTATAAAAAAGAAAACGTGATGTTTTATTGCGAAGGGACTTGTCAAAGCTAAGAACGGTAGAAAAAGGTTTTATTAGTAATGCCAGATTTGCATGGAAAAAATTTTTGTTAATTGCAAGTACGTGACAAAAGAATGGTAATAAAAAGTTAAAGCTATAAGAAGTAACTTCGGCGGCTCGGCCAAATCATATCCTACAAAGGCAATAATAAAATGTGAAAACTGCATTTATTCACCAGTAAATCACAATAAGTCATGCCATCAAACATTAAAATTTTTCTTAATATTTACTCCAAAAACCTTAATATATTAATTCCTTGTTTGTAGATAAGAAAAAGTCTGAAAAACCAGTAGTCAATAAAAAGGATGCAGTTAAGGAAGTGAAACGTCGTCACGTTCAGCGCGATCCTACGAAGATGTTTCCAACCACCAAGAAGCGTGAGATTCAACGAACGATCGATCGCTTGCAGCCGGGCAAGAGCAAAGGCAATCTAATTTCTACGGTACAAAATGCCGCCGCTAAGCAGGACGCTGATGGTTTTTCCGGTATCGGCGCCGGCTCCAACTTGCAACAAAATAAATTCAAGGATCTGACGAAGAATTCGCTGATTGTGAAGACGGATGAAACTGCTCCGAAACTCAGTTTGGGTACGGTGCTGGACAACTTCGGCAAGCACAAGTTCAGCGATGACACCGACGATGAAGAGAAGGATGTGAAAGTGAAGAGTGTTGATTCGCCGCTGTCGGCTGGAAAAGCCACTACGGCGACTGATGTAACGACAGAAGGTGCGGACGCGGACGATGCGAAAAGTGCGGATAAAAAGACTGCGAGTGAGCCGAGTGGCGGTGAAAGTAAAAATGGCGCGAGTGGCGGTAGTGGGGGCGATGCGAACGCTGACGATGTGACGAAAAATAGTGACAATAATTTGGCGACGCCGAATCTAAGTGCCTGGTTTAAAGCGTTCGGAGCGCCGAAAATACCAAACGCTCAGTCACAGAGCGCGAAGAAGGCGGAAGTAAAGGTGGAAGAGAACAGTAGTAGTGCTAGCAAAGTTGCAGAAAGTAGCGACACAAAAAAAGAGGATTTTAGCAATAGTAAGTATCAAATATCTTAAATATTGACATTATACGAGGATAAGTCCGCAATATGGTTATATTTTTTGTGATGTTAGTAGTAATGTCTTGCAGTACCGTACAGAACACATTCGTAGTTTAATTGTTGTTAGGATTTTAAGTATTTGAGCCAGGTAGGCTGTTTCAATTGTCCCTGATTTACCTTTAAATATGGCTGTTCCGTTCTTTGTTTGCACCAAGTGCAATGTTCAGTAATCGGGTTTTATGGTCGGAGGGTGTAAAACTGGCCGAAAATCATTGTAAACTTTTGGTACAGTTCGTGAACAGTGTAATGATATCACGGTGTGGCTGGGAATAAAAAACTGGATTAGAAAACATTGTTCTTGCTTGGTGCAAACAGAGAAAAACAGCAATAATTAGTAGACCAACATAGCTGGGAAAAATGGATAAAATACCAAAATTAACCTACAAATGTGTTCTATACTTTTCAAGACAGTAGTATCAACATAATACACAGGTATTGCGGATAACAGTTGACTTACTCTCGTAGTTTCGGTAACAATATCTTAAGCTTACAAAAATCTATATAACTTAACAATTTAAGTAAATATCTTTCATATCAAATATTAATACAAACACACACGCTTGATTAATTTTTCCCAATAACGTTACAATTGCCCCTTGATTCATTAATTAAGGTAATACTTGCTTTATAGGCAAACAAACGCAGCCGCCACTGCAGCAGCAGCAGCAGCCTCAGCAGCAGAAAGTAGCTCCGCAACCCGAGCCGCCATCTCCAAATCCCGATAGTCCGGGCGTTCTGCACGGTCAGCCCGTTCCACGCCAACGTAAAGTGAGCACCGGTAGCAGCGTCTCTGAACGCTCGTCATTCTCTCAAGATATGGATTCGCCGCACGTTGGCATCGATGAACGCATTGGCGGCACGTACGCCGCCCCATATCCATCACCTCTCTATAAATCACCCTCATCGGGCGCATCACCGAATGTGCGCTCCCCTCTGCCCGATGTCATATCACCCAAGGCGTCCGCCTCATCATATCCCTTCAATGGCCAGATACGCGTCGGCTTTTATCAGGACACGGTCTCGACCAAGAGCAGTCCGGAGAAGTCGTGCAGCCCGCGTGATAATCCCGGCCAATCGCCTTACAATACGCAATACAGCGAGCACGTATACGCGCCGCAAACAACGCAGCCGAGCGCCGCCAATTATTCGGCGTATAATGCGAGCTCGTACTATACGAACCAACAGCCGACGCCGCCAAGCTACTCGACCAATACACCATCGAATCCATCGTCACCGTATAATGCGCTTCCGCCTGAGCAACCCACCTCATTGTATTACGACACCAATAAGCCTTTAACCGACCAATATCAAGCGAAAGCTACGAGTACCTCAGTTAGTACAAATCAAATCGATGCATCACAGGCACCACCACAAGCAACCAGCGGCAATAATTCAAGTGCTACAAGTGCAACGTCATCACAACAACCACAGACCAATTTAGATTTATATCAGCAGCAGCAACAGCAACAACAACAACACCATGACGAATATCATCATCGACAGCATGCGGCGCGACAAAATATCGACGTATATAATCAACAGGTGCAACAGCCGCAGCAGCAGCAGCAACCGCCGCCGCCAGCGCAGCAGCAACACCAACCTGCCACACAAGCCGTCGACAATTATCGATCTCATGAAGCAGTAACGCAAAATAGTATTGATAGTTATAGACAATTAGCGGCGCAACAGCAGCAGCAGCAACAGCAAAACTCGGGCAGAGTTGACTTGCAACAGCAGCAACAGCAAATTAGAGAGAGTAAGAGTCAGCAAAGCAGCAATGCTACGCCGACCACGTTTCCCGTTAAGAAGCGAGCGTATAGCGAAATTGAAAGATTTGATGACTCTTATGTTAATCGTTCTAACATTGATATGAATTTAGTACAAGATAGGTATGTATCATTTTACTAAAACCTGAAATCAGAATGTCAGAATTTACTAACAATAGTTATATGTGTATTATAAGCTCAAAGTTCTTCCATTAAGATACTTTATTCGAAATCATTAAAGCATTTATTGCGTATACACATGTTGAGCGTTTTTTTTGAGAATAGCGTCGACTATTCTTTTAATCGTTGTATAAATTTCATTTCATTTTAGTTATTAAAAGAGCAGTAACTAATAATTATAAGAAAAAATGTCAAGTTTTTACCTTTGATCTAAAGGTAGACGGGACGGCGACATAATAGGTTAGGAGTAGGTATTTTATTAGCAAAAAATGAAAACTCAAATTGTATACTAAAGCGTTGTATAAGATTTGTTATAAGGTGTAAATGTACGGTTTAGTTGATTGAATCCAAAGTCCAATCGTTCTCCACTTCGGACTATGTGGCAAATAGATGACTACCATTCTATGCTGATTGTAGACTTCTGTTGTCTTCGTAATGTGTATTGACTGAATAGACCTCCCATGTATGCATTATCTCAATAGCAGAGGTCACGGCTGCACAATACGCATTATGCGGGCAACAGAATGCAGCCATATGTTGATTTATCTCTATCTTTAATGAATTCTTTTTAGGTTGGTGAATGATCAAATCAATCAACGTGAACCAAAATACATTCATCAGAATATCCCCGAGCCACGACTCCATCCACAACCAATACCACAAAACCAGCCAGCGCCAAACGAAAATCTGATGCGTAACTACGCCCAGCCGCCAACTAACGCTTACAATGCGTATAACGAACACTACAGCTTAACGCAACAGCAACAACAACAACAACAGCCACAAGAGAATCCAAGCCGTGGCGTTGTAATGGATGGCAAGAGTGAAAATGCGCAGAAATTCACTAATATGGGCTATGCGAACGAGATTCGCACCTCGCCTAATTTCCCACATAAAATGCCCAGCGAACAGCCGCAATACGGCGACAACGTCAATATGCTCGCGTACAAGACGCAACAGCATCCGCCCGGCGAGGCGCCAGCGACACGCAGCTACGTAGACATGGAGTTGCGCGGTAATTTGGCGAATTTATCGCACATTGTCGAGCGCTATCCGAGCGAAATGGGCAATCCACCACCGGGCACTTACTACAGCGATAAGGCGCCACAACACATCTTTCCCAAGCCGCCGAATACGTCGAATCCGATGCCGTCGTCGTTGCCATATTCGCATAATTTACAGTCGGTGCCGCCAGCAAGTCTGTACAATCGACAGGAACAGGCGGATAATGCGGCTCCGCCGATTATCCCGACGCAACCGCCACCGCCAGAGAAAAAATCAAAACGCCGAAAATCAAATAAAACAGGTGGGTAAATTGTTAACAAACTAAACTCTCTCTCATCACGGCATATCTATAGTATTTTGAGTTACATTTTGCCAACATATAAAATTTATTACGTTTATTTGTTCATTTCAATGTGTTCTTTTAGTTTCGTTGCAAATAATTTAAAATACCCTGTTCGGTTAATCGGTCAGGGTGTATATTTCACAAAAATCACACGTATATTGAATAGGGATGAATTTTTCGTATTTTCAAGTGTATTCATTATCATATCTACATCAAGAAGCCGAAAAATAATCGACCCTTCTTAAAAAGTAAAGTTATTTCGACGAAATATTCAGTACGTTATATGATTTTTGCAGAATACGCATCTAAGGCTCTGATGCATAGTCAGTTCTGTGAGCACTCGCTTAATTCAACAAGCCACTGGTTCTTCGGATCAATTCGGCGGAATGTTGTGAAAGCGACTACTCTTTGGGGTTATCGATCTAAGCGAAAAAGTATGAACGAGTGGCTTAGTTGACTTTTCGGAATGCAGCCCTAGCTTGCTTTTCTGGAGCATTTGAAAGCGATTAAATATATATTGTAGTTCTGCAACGCATCGAAGAATGTACTTCATGAAAGCACAAATATAAAGTTTTGAGATAGATAGTTTAAACAGTTTTTGAGATTCCATTACGCACCGACTACGTTGAAAATGTTACAAGTAAAAAAAACGTTTTGTTTTCTAACGTAGATATAAAATTCAGCTTAAAACATTTCTGCTTTCGAGCGTTTCAAGCTAAATTTGATATCTAAAGTTCCGTGACCCAAAATCTCGGATTATTAATATTACTGAAACGCCATAGTGAAACAAATACATAGATAACATAAATTATATATGTTGGTAAATCATCTCTTCAATTAGATTATATTTCGTCTGTTCTATTAGTTAGCGTCTTTATATGTTAAGATTAGGTACAACACGTAGCAGCATTTTTTAATGAAAAATGTGCGTTATTTGTTTTAGCTGTAACCTCCGTTACTTCAAGTGCAATTGATACATCTCTTACAACCAGCGCTCAACCGCAAGGTTTCCAATCGTATACAGGCCTCAAAAATGCGCAAATCGGTGAACCGGGCGCGATATCGTTGAAAAGCGCGAGTGTCGTACCGGGTAGTGCGTTCAATTTTGGTCCGACGGCCACATCGGGTCTTGGTTTAGGTTCCGGCTTGTATCCGCCGAACGATAAAGACGCTTATTCAAATTTCCTCGACGATTATCGTTCGCCATCGAATTATTATATGGCGGCTGCGGCCGCCGCTCATCATCATCGCGCAACGCCGGATGGGGCCGGCGCCGATAAGCGGTCGTCGGTGCCGAATCCTCAATCGCCTGCCTATCCATTTATTACGCCGCCGCCGCAACCGCGCGCCCCTCCCTCCTATCCGCCGCTCGGCGGGCCGCCGTTTATTCCGCCTCCGCCGCATCCGCAAGGCGCGCTCATGGACGCTAGTTCGCCGCTTTATCAGCAGTACCTGCAGGCGGGCTTGTTGCATCAGTTGGGACCGGTGGGACCGCCGGGTGCCTATCCGCCCGGCTATCATCCGCTTAGCATGCGACAGCCTTACGATCCTATGCCGCGACCTTCCTGGCTTTAAAACATCATCTCAAATACAAATAAATAAGAATTAAAATTAAATGTGAACCAAAGACTAAGTAAAAATGCAAAAGGTGATACTAAATCTATATTAAAAAAAATAAAGCAAGAAACGTATCAAAAAAAGAATAAAAAATTAAAAAGTACATTATTAAATTAAATTATAAGTGCAAGTGGATGATATGATTATTATATTTAGATATAAATTTTTTGTATATGTATTTATATGTATAATTAGATTTTATTAGGTTTTTATCTAAGTTGTTGTAAAGTATTTGAATTTTATTGAAGTGTTACGGACGAATTGTAATTTGTTATGGTTTAGATATTTTTTTTAATTAGTTTTTTGAGCGCTTTTCATAACGCACAGTTGATACTATTTTCTTTTTTTTTATTGATGAAAATTACCATAACATTTTATATTGATACATTTTTTATATTATATTAACACTTGTTTTTTCTCTATATAATATTATTAATATTATTTTTTAAATACTTTTATATTTACATATTTTCGTTTTTTGTTTGCAAATTCTTAATCGATACAAGAAAAACACATTCCTGTTTTTAAAAATTGTGTGCAAATTGTATGTATATGTATTCTACGTATTTGTATTTATTGTTTTTTAGCAATTTTTTGTTGTTAAATTATTATTTTACAAACAAAACAAAATACAAAAAAACAAATAATAATGATACATCTATAAGATTGTACATAGATGTAGGTAAATAAACGTAAAAAATACATAAGAGAAAATTAATAAAGAAAACATATAAAGCTTTAAACAAAAAATTATCAAATATATAGCATGTAGGATAAAAATACTATATTATTGTATATAAAGAAATAATGTAAATTTTTAAAATGATAACATTATTTTTACTTGTCCCTTACATAAAATATCCTTAAATAATTGCACTTTGTCTTTTTCAGTAAAAATCACAATTCGAGTTTGCCTAGAGATTAGATAGAAGGCAAGAATTGGCGATGGGAAATCTAATTCTCATCTATCCCTATTTTATGCTAACAAACTTGATATGGATTGGCCTCTCAGGAATACGATTCATGCGAGAAATCATGCCTATATCTGATTTATCGTCCATTGAAATGTCATAGTGTTCAAGAATCTAGAAAATGTCAAGTTATGTCATTTATGCGATTGTATTTTCTTAATTTGTTAAACTAATAATGAGTTAGTTATAACAAACTTGTTTTGTCATAATTTCATTTTTGTTGGGCCGTAAATGGAGTTTTGGTGTTAACCATTTTATTTATTTTTTGCAACAAACATTGAACATGTTGGGTAATCGAAGTTAACCTTCATCGAGATATGTCAATTAAAAATAATTAAAAAAAACAAGCTAAAAACTGCATTTCTATCGTCCTTTGTGTTATAAGCCATGGGACTTGGGGATATGCTGAATTTGAGGTTTACGTTTGTTGTTTTCTGAAGTGCTCGCGATTTTAGAAAATGTTAATTTAAATACTTCGATCAAATAGCCATCCAGAAAGCAATTTTGAATAAGTTTAGTCGATTTCGACGATTCTTTATTATGTCGCTCTCGATATTTATTATTAGCATTATGGGATCTTGCCATGACAGCCAAGAAAAGTTGAATTGACTGAAATTTAAATGGTTAATGCCATTACATTCAACTTTACCCAATATGCACCACATTTGTTGAAATATTTGATTAGCATAGTGTTATTAACACTTGATGCGTTCAAAATTTTATTGAGGAGTTAATAAATTTTGAATCAGTAACTAATTTTAATATTGATATAAGCTTCTACATTTTTGTGAAAAAATAAATAAATTGAATATAATGAAAAAAGAGCACTGATAAACATTAACAGGAAAATGTTTTAACTCTTCAATAAAACTGAGACCACTTGATATGTTATAATAATTATTAAAGGGTTCAAAGTGAAAATTAATTCAGATCCCTCCAATAATTATTATTATTTCAAAGATAGTTCACAAAAATGCAGGCTGCATTTATTAAAGTGAATCTATACTGGCTGAAGAAATGAGCCTTGATAAAAGTTTAATTATTACAAAACAACTATGTTACTAAAACTGTATGTTTAGCTTGTTAATATTTTAATTAACCTACCTTTCTTAACAATAATATAATTTGATCTTCAGCTAAACGCTTGCCTGGACACACTCTGGCACCAGCACCAAATGGCAGTGAAGCGAATGGACACCGCTCTTCCTTCCCATCCAGCCATCTATGTGGCAAATAACTCCCGGCGTTCTTAAAATAGCAATCATTCATTGACATGATTGGCGTAAAGCAGGCTACCATCGTCTGATATAGAAATTACAAGATTAATTATCTAATTAATAATATATTATAAAATTACTTACATTTTTAGGTATTAGATAGCCATCCATGACTGCATCGTTTTGTAACAATCTACTAAAGGCACCAGCAGTTGGACGTAGTCGCAATGTTTCTTTAATGCACGCTTTCAGCATTGAGGAATTATTGTTAGTGGCGCGAAGTTCGTCTTGTATGTGACGATTTCGTGCTAGAAAATATAGAGTAAAAGCTAGGGTTGTTGCTGTTGCATCGATTCCAGCTAGAAACACCTCTAAGATTAACATTATCTTATCGTTCCATATTAAATCTTTGTTTCGGAATAGGTTGAATAAGAAAGGTTGCTGAGATTCGTATAAATTGGGATCATTTAAGTATGCATTATGTTGTTGCATAATGATTGGTTTAATTAATCTAAAAATTGCGGATATAAGCAATTAATTAATTATAATATAATAATTAAGGCTGTGTGCACATTATTTATAAATTTACGGAAACGGACAATACAGGCGCGTTCTAAGTTTAAAAGCAGTATCTACTCCTCGGTGACTTTTGAGAAAATGTAGATTTTTTATTAAGGTCACATAAGGCAGCATGGAAAGTGCAGTGGTTTTCGGCTATCCACCTGAAAATGCAAATCGGAAGTAAGAGTGATTTTACTTTTTTATATCATAGCGATGACGTGTGCCGAATGTAGTTATTTTTTACCTATCAGTCCGGCAAAAATCGCAACATGTGCATGAACTTTAAAGCAATGACTAAATTAATGATACGTAGTACATATGTTAACTAGAAACTACCAAGAACTAAAGATAATGCCTTTTAACTTAAAAAGGCAGAAAAATAAGAATGTACAATAGATACCTTTTATACATTCCTACAGGTGACTCCATTTTTTGTTATATCTATCACTAAAGGACTTTAATTTGAATTCAATGAGAATTTTGCGATTACATCCTTTATGGGTTGCGACGCTTTATGCTCGTATCCGTAAAAATATGCATAATGTGGACACAGCCTAATATTACTTAAAGATTGTGGAGTGTGAGGATTCTAGTTGTTTATATGCCGTTGTTTTATAGTAATTCCAAAGTGGTGGTTCTTGCATGGTCTTAAACAAACCGTTCATGAAATCTTCACTCGTTTTAATCACACTTTGCGCCAATTTGGCATCATTAATAATATTTAACTCTTCGCAGGCAACTACACTTGAGATTGCTAAAAGTATAAAATGTAAACAATAAAACAATGTGTGTATAGGTAATTACACTTGGACGTGTAGAGTAATAGATGGCGAAAAACATCCTCCAACAAATTACTTTTCGCATTCTTTGTCTTCTCAATGTAGACGATGAACTCATCCGCGACGCGTTCGAATTTGTCCCGGTACGCATCGATGACGTTACGATTTAGCAGCGTATTTATGCCACCTGTACGAAATTTGTACCATTCGGCGCCGTTTCCCGGCACGATACCGCTGCTACCAAACGCCTGCTGTCTGTAGTGCATCAGCGCTGGAAAGCTGGGCCGAAACGGCAGTTTACCCTCATTGCGGTACACTATCTCCGTGTGCTTGGCGCTGGTCGTCACCAACAGAAAGTTACCATCGAAGTTGAGCTTAAAGATGGGACCTAATCGTTTGGCGATATCGTCGATCGCTTCGGTTAGTTTCTCGATACGGTAGTTGCCTGCAATTTATTGCTTGCTGAATACACATGATGACGCGTTGCATTTAATTGCATACTCACCGACGATTGGTAGGAATAGATAGGCATGATTTAATATCGGTAACCTTTTTAGCGTCGGTATTTGCGCGAACGTTTTCAGCGTCATTACTGTTTATATGATCGTGGTGGGCAGCACGTGGTGTCCGACGTTCAACGAAAAGAGATCAAAACTTATTTCAACACGTGAAGGACACGTAGATGCACGATGTTTGAGTAGTAGTTATGAGAGATGTTGAAAGTTTCGATTTTTTTCTAGCGATAAATAGTTAGACTTATAAATGATTCGTAATTCATAATTATTAGAACTAAAATCTTTAGAACCAGTATGATTTTTAAAGTTTTTATTTTTTATTGGAATAATGTTGTGTGTAATTTATAGAAACAAACTATTTATTAGACATTTAATTCATTAACACCCCTAAAGAGGTTAGGAAAATGCATCTTTTGATCTGTATCTGCGGTATTTTTAATAGATCTAAGATTTATTAAACTCTTTGACAAATTTGTTCAAAATCATTAATTTACATCGCACCAAATTTATTAAAGAAAGCCAGTTTTATTTAAAGTAAGTCGAAATGCTATAATTAAATATTTGTTAACGGCAATTTGCTGGAAATTTATCGATTTTGCACCAATTGACAGATTAGTTTATATTGGATAAAATTCTTTAAAGATGAAATAATTTTATTGAGCGCAAGTAGAAATGGTTTAATTAAATTTGTTAGTGACAATTTGCTAGAAAATTTTCAATATAGATTGATTTATCTACCGCTAGTATGATTTTATCGATTTTGCAGCGATTATTAGGTTAGTTTACGTTAAATAAAATTCATTAAAAAAAAAGATTTTATTTAAGGTAAGTAATGTCACTATAATTAAGTATTTCTATGTGACAATTTGTTGGAAAATTTGTCGTAATGCTCGAGAAATTCTTAAACTCTCATTTTCAATTAGAATCGGGCAAGTTCGGTAGCCCTGGCTGGAATACAGTTTTGACTCTACAAATTCAGCATTTTTTTAATAAACTCTCCAAGTTGTTAATTCGTTGACATTAGAAAATATGCTATTAAAATAATTTGTGCGGTTAGAAGTGTTTGTCGTGGTAGATGAAATTCCAGCGGAATTAGCAAGCATGATGATGACTGAAACAACCTTGGACGCTAATTTGCTTAAATTGAAATTATGAATATGTAGTAGTAAGTAATTTGTACAGGTCGTGCTTGAGAAAAACTTTGTGCGTCCTATTTAGAGTAGCAAACTTTGCGTATTTTGTATAATTGGCAGAGATGGCGTTGTCGTGCTGTTTGCACTGTGCTAATTTCCTTAAAAGGTAAGTAATTTGCAGATCGTGCTAGAAGACCAACTTCGTTCTATTGCCCCAAACTTTTAATTCTAAACTAACACAGGACACAGGATTAAAACTGGATTAACCTCAAGTTAATTTAATTCACCAAATTCGGAGGATTAAACGGTGTTTAACCTCAAAACAAAATAACAGTCATAATATATATAATTTTTTGTGATTATATTTGTTAAAGTGGACAAAGATGTTTATGAAGATAATTTAGAAATTTATGAAATTAGGCATTCCAAATGTTATTTTAATTTCTGAGGTACAACCTGCCAAAATAAAATCTTACTTTTTGAGCCAATACTTTAATTCTTACTATACACCACTTGGTTATACTTTTGCATGATGATTATATAACGTTAATATATAGTCTCATTCATTAAGAAGCCGTCTCTTCTTAACAAAATATTGACAGGTTGTACCTCAGTAACTATTTGACAGAACTTTGGGTTGTATAATTTTGCGTAGATGGCGTAGGTATAAACATAACCTCACTAAAATGTACGTTGCGACGGTTGCGACTAATCTCGGATTAGTTGGTGCAATGGAAAACAAATTTACACAGGATCCAGGATTAACTATTCCGTAGACTAAATTATCCTAGTTTGGTGCAATTGCGAGTTAGTGTGTCTTATTTAACAAAGTTTTTTTACGTATTTTGTTGAATTCACAAATGGCGCTGTTAAGCTGTTTATATTGTGCTATCTCGCTTTTTAGATCTTCCCGTAGAAATACTTTTCGTGCGTGTTATTTACGAAAAAAAAAACTTTTTGCGTATTTTCTATAATTGTCAGATGGCGCTGGCATGCTGTTTGTACACTGTACAACACGCACCGTACGCGTTGGAATGCAAAAAAGAAAGTTTGAGCGCGCCGATTCATCATCATCACACACCATCATGATCATCATCATAATCATTCATCGCGAAAAAATCCTGCATTGGAGGGAAAAAATGGTGGTAAAGAAAGTTGCCCCGGACCGGACCGGACCGGATCGGGCCGCGGACGACGCAGCGCTTCAAAACTCGGTGAAATGTAGGGTAGCAGCAGTAGCAGCAACCTATACACACGTTAATTTCGCCGTCACATATTTGAATTAAATACACACACACACACACACATACAGATACATCGGCAAGAACGCAACGACCGACAAGCTAAATGGAAAGAGAATGAACTATCGAGGTCAGCAAGAGTGGTGTGCTGGTGCTGGTGTGTGTGTGCGCGCTAGCGCTTAGTAGTAGTAGTACTCGTCACACCGTTAACGTGCCAACATCGCGCAAAAAACGTGTGTGTGCGTCGCGCTGTGCTCTCCCTTCGCAAAATCAGAGCGCAATTGAAAGAGAAACAATAACGTGCTGCATACGGCCGGTGATGGCAGTGATAACATTGTTGCAATAGTATCATTTACCTGCACTTGTGGTAGGTAAACGTCAAAACGCGAACCTAACCTCAACAAATTTGCTATTTTGGAGTAAATAGTGGTTTTATGGTGCTGTGTGTGGTGTGTGAGTGTGTGTGGATGTGGATGTAGATGTGGAGGCGCGCATTGTACATTTTCTATATATATATAGATACACGTATAATTTGCAGCGAATTGCAATGAATTAACAGTTAGTTAGTAGTTACTTGGTCGATCTGTCGATTTGCAATCGTATTTTATATGGATGGTGCGCACATACACACACACACACAACAAAAACACTTTCTTTACAACAATTTGTTTTTATTTTTTGAGACGCGCCGTAGTATTATAATTGTATCGCTTTTTTTGCGCGAGCGCGCGTTTTACACTTGTTTATCTATCTGCTCGAATTGTGTCGTGTGCGTTTTTTCTTTTCATTTAATTCTTTTTTTTGGTATCGATGAGAAAGAGAGAGAGCGGGTCATCGTACTGCAGGTTATAATTCCTGCTGTCGATTGACCGAAACGACAAAACGATTTGTGTGTGCGTATAGTGCATGTAGTGCCTAGTTATACCACAACACAACACAACTCAACACACACACACACACTACCACCAGCATCACGAAACCGCGCACCGATTAAGTGTTGTATATACGGCGATGATTGCTGATTGCCGCCTCCTCTTCGATGATAGTTTATTTTTAATTTTCTCCTCGTAGGTGTGATGAGCGATTACGAGCGCATCAAACGGAACTGTTTGAAGCGCGGCGAGCTCTGGGAGGATCCCGATTTTCCGGCGGCGCAGACCTCCGTCTTCTACCATCAAACGCCGCCGTTTCAATTCCAATGGAAGCGGCCGAAAGTAAGTGAAGATGAACATTATCATCATATACAGGTGTATATACAATATATTGTACAATATATACAGTGTTGTTTTTGCAATCGCCGTGCAGAATTGGAAATTAATCATGGGTGTGGTAATAATGTTGCCGCTTGGCTATTTACATACATACACACACACACACACTTATTTTTTTTCGTCACCATTCCCGCATAATTTATGTTCATTATTATTCAATTCACTATTGCGGCAGCGTTTGCGGTTTTTCGGGAGGGCGCGCTCTCGTACTTACTACACGATGTTTGATTTTGTCCCTGCCAGCGGCAGCAGCAGCAGCAGCAGCAGCAATTATATTGAAAAGAAAAAGATAATACGCAATTTATTAATGGTTTTTGGCTTTGTCATTCGTCGTTGTCGTCATTTAAATAATGGCTTGCAAATGGAATGCAGTAATAATAACTTAATTGCTCGCATTTATTTAGAAAAGCAAAAAAAATCTATGATCAATGCGAATGCATATTAATCAGATGGTATGCTAATTTATTGCATTAAATGTCGGATGAATTACTTACTATTTCTTTTTACATTGTTGCGCGAAGAATTGACTACTGCTGTGGTATGTTTCCTTTTTAATTAATGATTAACGGATGCATATTCTATATTGGGGATTAGCTGAATGGCGATTTGTTGCTGCAATGTTTTGTTTAAATGAATACCAAATACTTTAATCGCGCGTTGTGCATTAAATATTCAACAACGGTGCATGCGGATGGATGGGATCGAGTTACGTGCCCAATTGTCAAAAGTTGTATGTATTAATGCGATGCATTTGAACTACTTTACTGCATCAAATTTGCGTTGAATCTGAAACAAAATTGTTTTTTTGTGGTATCGATAATTTTAATTATAATAATTATGCATTTATAACGGAATCATTTGATTTAACGTATCCATAATTTTTGTTTAATAATTACGCAGCAACTACAAGTAACAACAAACCTGCTTATCCGTTTTCACTTGCTGCATACAGAACAGTTTTATTTTAACATTTATAATTGTGTTTAATTATGTATTAATGGCGAGCATAACTAATAGAACTATAAGCTCATTTGTCAAAAGTTGCTATGCATTTTACTGCTTCGAATTTATTATTAATTGTGATGATTTTCATAATTTTGCTTAATATTTATACATTGATATGCAGCTAAATACTTCCATATGGCAAATTGTGAAAAACTTTAATGGGTTGCAACTACTTTACTATGGCAAATTTATAGCGAATGGAGCGAAATTATGTTTTACCACAAACCATTTGTTTACTTTATTGTATTTATAATTATGCTTAATATATGTGCACCGATATGCAGTAACGGAATCGCTAGCTAAATTGATTTATGTCGCCCAATTAACGAAAGTTGTATTTGCACTACTTTTGCTACATGTAATTTGCAACGAATAGAGATGAATTTATAAGTTGCTAGAAAACAAGCCATTTTTGCTGTGTTTTGTTTATAAATTTAAATAATTCTGCAATAACGATGTGTCGAACTAGACCTATAAATCTACTTAGCCAATTGACAAATGTTGAACTACCTTACGACGCCGAATTTACTAAGAATGGTGATAAAATTGTGTTACTACCAACAAGTAGTTTTAAATTAACGTATACTGCATTCATAATTTTGTTTAATAATTGTGCAGTAAAGACATGTTTGGCAAAATAAGTCTTCATATACGTAATTATCGGAAGTTGAAACGTCAAAAGTTGAACTACCTTACTATATTGAATTTACGACGACTCTTGATGAATTTGTTACTACAAACAAGTAGTTTTGAATTAATGTATACCGTATTCATAATTTGGTTTAGTAATTGTGCAGTAAGACAATTCTATGCAGTAAAAACGTGTCTAGTTAAATAGACCTACTTGGCTAATTGTCACAAGTTCAACTCATTTGAACTACTTTACTAAGAGATTACAATGAGTTGCGGCGAACAAATTGTTTCTTAAATTATTGCATTTTTAATTTTTTTTAATCATTACGAAGTAATTACCTAAATAAAACAATTACATATAAGCATTAAAAAGTTGTGATACAATTGCACTACTTTGCAAACTCATTTGAATGATGACGATAAATTTATGGGCTTTTTACCACCACACAAACAAATCGTTTTTGTTTTATCGCATGCATAATTTTGCAACGCTAAGCTGTGCCATACATTCCAACAGTCAGCCAGCCAGCCAGCCAGCCACATTGTCAATTTTATTGCTTATTAATTCGTACGATGCGCGAACCACACGATTGTTGTTGAATATGGTATGGTATATGGTATGGTTATATGGTGTGGCGAGAGAACGCGCGCGTAGTATGCGCTTGTTAAATAACTTGTCAATGCGTCGTGTATAGGCGGCCTACCATTCGACCGGGCTATAAATGTCAATAACTAAATCAACGTATAAAGCGTATACATATGTATATACCGGGTGTTTTTTTTAACGTGAGACATTGAAATATCTTGAAAAATATGAACTTTGCAAAAAAATGTTTCTTATAAAAATTAAATCATGCCAGGGGACAAATACATTAGTGTAAAAAAATA
>JARJDW010000790.1:0-36329 GCA_030264715.1 Adinopsis sp. GC000173
TATTTTTGAAAATGTATAAAGTATAAATTTTTGCCTCTATAAGAATTTTGCTAGATGTTAACACTTCTGGCTTATGATATATGACGGTTAACGGTGGGTACAGGCTAACGAAACAGTACCATATTTATTATACTGGATTTGCTTGTTTTTGTGACATCCTGTATACTATGCAACATCTTTTCTCTGTGTAAAGAACAACTATTTATGCATAATAAGATAAAATTGTATGCAGCAGCCAATTAAACCGCTCCAACAATATTTCATTTAGTTAGTTAGAAAAAATGAATCTGGAATGGTTAACTTTTTGCGACGATAAATAATTCCAGCATAATACTATTATGTAAATACACACTTTTAAATTCGATAAATAAACTTTGCGGCTTGTTTGAATACGTTATGCCGCTTTCCGAACCGTTTTCTTATACGTTTGTCTTTGTGTTCAGGTTAATTATAATTATGATACATGATATCCTTCATACACTGAGCCCACGCAACGCATACTTAATGGAATTATCTTTGTGCAAATAAGCCAAAGTTGTGCCGCAGAAAAATGCTGAGCGGAGGGAAAAAAACGAAGAAGAGTGGAAGCGTTTAAACGACGGCTCCCCGGCTTTTTCGTTCGCCCGTGATTCGAATCAAAGTAATTATTAATTATGTTTTGCCAAGATAAAAATCTTCTTTGAAAGCTTATACAATTATCGGATTATTATCAATCAAACTGATAGACAGCTTTAATAAACACTCGTGCGTAATAATTTAGGCGATCCTTCAAGTTTGCATGAAAGTTTAGAATAATGAATTAAAAAAAAACATATGCGGGAAAATTTTTCTAATTTAATTAAATGTGCTGGCAACTTTTATCAGAATCATAACATATACAATAAATAACTTATCGATTTGTTTAATTATTCATAAAAACATTTATTGTATAACCAAATAACAGTTTAGAAAAGGGATTGGTCAATTTTTGATCCGCTGCATAATGCAAATTATTTGTTTAATAATAATATGTGTTACAAAATTCATCATAATTCAAAATAGTAATTCTGTCGACTTTAACATAATTACAATACGTGTAAAATAGTCGCTTATGGTTGAATTTTGTTGTTTGAGGAAAATGAAGGCCAATGTTACTTGGAAGAACGGAATAAGACCAAAAACTTCAATTTGTTTATGAAAATCGTTCATGTTTTGAGCTAGTGAATTGTTAGTTCATCATAAGGGCAGAACAATTTAGACATAGTAACAATCACTATTCTACTTTGATTATAACTTATGAAAATCAGTTACTTCGAAACGTCGATAATGTTCATACAAAATTTAAACTTATTGGTTCTATTCCGTAATGCGAATTAAGGTAATTTCACCCAAATTTGACCAAAACTCACTGCATATAGATGCAATAAGACTAGAATTAAAGTTAATTTTGACGTACGATTTCTGTCGTTTGGTAGAAGATATTTAAGTATGAAATTTAAAAAAGAAAATACTATTTGTAAATATATAAAATACTATTTGTAAATATATAAGGATGCATTTTTTATATTTAAAAATTTTTAAACATTAATTTTGAGTTAGTTAGAATTAGTCCTCCAATCCTAAGGAGAAATACAAATCGTAAAGCTCATAAAATTGATGGTGAGTATGAGATTTGCAATAATTATAGTTGCTGAAGTAAACTATGATCGAGTATCAACATCTACTCCAACGGTAAATATATGGTAAGCTCAAACAACAAATCCTAAAATACCAATAGCTATTATTGCAAAAATTATACCTAATATTCCAAATGTTTCGTCTTTTCCTCTTTCTTGTCTAATCATATGAGAAATAAAAGCAAATTCTGGGAGAATAAGAATGTAAGCTTCAGCATGTCCAAAAAATCAAAAATGAAAATCATTAATCGCGGTTTCCTGTCTACATTGTAAATATTGCATCTTGAAATCTCATTTTTGCAAAATTTATAATTTTGAAAATGTACATACATAATTTCTTTTTATAAATGATACAAATATTTTCTACCATTCGGCTGTAATCTTAAGTCGAATTTAAAATTAATTCTTAAAGGAGTCATGTTTGGGTGGCATCACCTTATAACATATTTGTCAATAATTAGGTACATTACGTCTAGCATAAACAAGAAGATTAAAAAAAAAATCCATTATTTTTCGTTCATTTCTACGAACGCAAATTAAATTTGAGCTTTGTTTTTCCACGTAAATTAAATTAAATATATCATCAACTTCTGAATGCAATTCAATTAATATTCAAAACAACAAATTAATAATTTTAAACGATCGAAATAATAATAATAATAATAATAATAATGATAATAATGATTTTGCTTCGATAAAATTTATTTCTTGATTCGAGCCATAGGATGAAATCTAAATCATTATCGTTTTTTTTTTAATAAATTATCGTGACGAGGTGAAAGACGACGTTTTGTGTAAATTGTTATCAATTTACCGCGCGCGCATATCGAAAATTTACAATATATAAACTTTAAGTATCCATAAAATTCTTACATCGCGATAAACATCGTAGGTACTACAATGCTGTTATATTTTATTGATGAAATTACTAAAATCCAATAATTTTTATGTTTAACATGGCAATTATTCTTTTCAAGGAAAAAAAGCTTAATATTTCGCAAAACAATTTTTAAAGCGCCTTTTATTCTGCGAATATAAAGGAAACTTTTTGCGGGAATTGTTATCAATTTTCTACGCATCGCTCTCAATACTATTGAATAAAAAATTGAACGTGCACTTATTCTATAAATTATAAGTAGATATCTTGAAAAGTAACTTTTCAATAAATATTCCAACAGTAGGATTATGTTTCATACTCGTATATATATGTATAAATAATTACGAATACGATAAAATTCACTTTAAAATATAAAATAATCGCAATTTATACTTGAAATATAAAAGATACTCGCTACAAATTATCGAATAATAAAAAATTGAGACCCTTTGCGCTATAAATTTTAAGCGTCGATAAAATTTACATCGCTATAAATATCGAATATTGCAACGCAAAAATGTATTAATAAATAATTATTGATAAAACCATTAAAATCTCTTTGAAATGTTGAACATGACAATATCGTTTTAAAATTTCTCAAAGAAGAAGCTTGGCGGCGGCGGCGAAAAAGTTAAACTTGCAAAATTGGAATAAGATAAATTTCTACCGGCTGACCTCTTTCAAATTTTTTCCCCATTTGTGATTGTATCATACAGCCTTTCAAATCAGATAAATCATCGTTTAAGCGACAAATTACTTGTAACAATTCAACAATCATTCAATATTTTTGCGCTTCAAGTGAATATATGTGTGTGTGTGTATTACACTTTGCTTTCAGATTAGATTACATATTGATTGTTAATTGATCCATTCAATTAACGGCTTACTATGTAATATCATATTTTGTTTGGCATGAAAGAGATAATTACCTTCAGTTTTGGTATGTTTCAATCTCAATTTTTTCTATAGGCAATTATATTTACATTTTATTTTAAATTATTTTTTACAGTAAAGACAAGAAACGCAATACACAAAATTAAGTACGATTTATGTAATAAAGTCACGAAAAATTGGTTATAGAATATAAATGTTACTGTGAAAAACCGAAATTTGGAGAATGTCGACAGTCCGTTGGTATAAATCCGAAATATTTGCTAAATATTCATATTTCTGACTTGCACTGGCAAATGTCAACATTCACCATATATTGACGATGCATGTTGAATAAAAGTATATTCGGACCTTTGTCTTGATGCAAGGTAGTGCAAACAATATGTCTAACAAAATAGTTTTCTTAAAAAGGGCTAGGCTTATTCGAATTCTAGATGAAAATCAAGTCCGAACTAGATTAAGCCATATTACTTTAAATTCGGTTAATTTATTTCATTGCTTTCGGTTTTCTCTACATACACCAGTGAAAGTCGAAATCTATAAAAATATATCCAAATATTCGGTCTTTCACCCATGTAGGTATTTTGTGAATGTCGACATTCTCTAATTTTCGCTCTTTTACAGTAACATATATGTATACCAAGAAATAATGTCACAGCTGGTGTGCCGAAACAAACGCCTCTGTATCAACATTCCAATATTGCTGTATTAAAACAACAATTAAATTTCATCAAAGTTTTGCAATTTTATTTTACGGCTTACTATGCCAAATCATATTTTGTTTGGTATGAAAGATGAAATTAAAAGCTGAAAAATTGCCTTCTGTGGTATGCAGATCAAACAATATAGCTATTTATAGCAAAAGCAATTGCAGCCTATAGGTAGTTTTATTGAATTATAGTTCAATTATTTTTTTAGTTACAATAAATGCATTTCAAGAAGTACAAGAAACGTCATACAGAAAATTCAACAAGTTACAAAGTCATGAAAAAATGGAAGTAAACGTTTTTATATGAACATTTCAGTGTTGCTGTTTTAATAACTAATTAAAAGAACACTCACATTTTTGAAATTTAATTTTAATTAATACATTCAATCCATGTTTTCGGAGTGAGGCAAGAAATTTTGAGTACACTGAGCCAAAAATAAAAAAATGGATTTTGAGGACGCGTACCATCAAATCTAACCGATACGTTAGTGGTCTGAAATGTTTTGGGAGTTCTGAATAAATTTTCGATTATTTTTGCTTTCCTTTATAATTTTTGTGCGTTTCTACGTTCATTTTCTTGGGTTTTTGCAGTGTTTCGATTTTTCGCTGTCTCAATTGCGTTCTATATTCTTGAAAAGATGCAGACAAGCACGAAAAATTGCAAAAGGATCAAATGGAACAGGAAAATGTAAAAAACACAAAAGAGAAAAATTTTAAAATTGCAAAATACACTTCTCGTATCATATTTCAACATGCCAATTAATTTACCTTCAAATTAAATATTTAACTCATTTTAATTGCAAATAATTGGTATGAACGCATAAAAATTACGCTACTATGCAGAAACGCATTTGTTGGCAATTTGTTGCCTATTTCAATTTTATTGACCATAAGTTTTGTATATACGATTAATTTGAGCAACAATTAAATTTAATCTAATTTTATCAACTACGGGATTAGTTGAATGTAATTTTATGGAAAACTATATGTTGGAGATATAGCGGGTGTTTCTAACTACCCCAAGTATTAAGTATTTAAAAGGGATAAAGATTATTTTAGATGAGTAAACCGCTTTATAAAAGAACGTTAAATCTGCAAGTTATTGATTCACTTTTGATTATAGAGAGAGCGATGGCGTTTCGTGGAAAATGTGCAGCTTTTTATATATACCTACATTAATAAATTATTTCATTTTAAAGCAATTTTTGCTAATTCACCTTGTGAATAAATCAAATGTGCGACAGAATTCTTGGAACAAATCTAAATTCGTCCGATTTATCTATAACAATATTTTTAGTCTGTCTTGTGCAAATACAAGTAGTAGTAGTGTGCGTTATCGCATATATTTCAGAGTTAAACTTGTCTAATTCAAACGATATAGTGGCTGTTTATGAATATAATGGAAATGTTATTGATAAGTTTGTGATGTGTGCTTCCTGTGACAGGAAACAGCATAAAATTGACATATGAAATAAATAATAATATTTCTTTACTTTGTATTTTAGCGTTATGCATGTCATTTCAAACATAAATTGTAAACAATTTCGCAAAGTTTTCCAAACACCTTTCAAAATTGTTTATCTACGCATATCAAATATGTTAAAAATATACGGGTGTAAATAAACGATAATTTCCCAAAAATAATCAATATCCTTTTCAAAAACGATTCTTTAAACACTGTCATAAATATTTGAATAGCCGCTTTGTTTAAATTTATGATAAAGTAAACAGCGTATTTCACTCTAATTTGTTGCGAACCGCTAAAATCTTACTTATTTATTAAATTCGAACGTCGTTTACTGATTTGTTGAAATTGCTCTACTAGCTATAGCTAAAGTATCCATCTATCTATTCTATTGTATTGTACGCGAACATTGACAGAGAGTGAAAGTTTATGAATACTAAAATTTTAATGCGCATCATTAAATTATCATATCAAATAATAAAATGCTTTATGGTGTAGATTGGTTTTCAGCAAGTGCTTTATTTGTTTTTTCACCGCGCGTTTTGAATATTACACGTATCTATCACGACGAATTTAAGCGCAATATTTTATTTATACTAAATTGATGTTGAATAATTTGATTCAATCTCTCGCTGGATTATTGCATTAATAATATAAATTAACTCGCTGGTATTTAAATTATTAAATAAGTCGGTTAGGTAGGTATTATTAAACGTTGATTATAAGTAATATATTTTTTGTTAAATATAGATGATGTTTGTGCAATAAATGTAGCGAATATTTTACATTGCGGCTGGAATCGATTTACTTTTTTCATTTTTGTGCAAATTTTTAAATGTATTTGAATGTTTTTGTACGCTGCCCGCGTATATTATTCATGAATTTTGTTTTTATACTGATGAATATTTTACGCATTTATGACATTTTAAAATACACCTTTAAATAAATCAAATTCTCGCCGAACATTTGCAACAAAAGAAAATCAATTCCAATGTATAGCAAAAAAAAGAACGGCCAAAAATCATTTCTTATTAAATTGACAATTGAAAAGGTTGCTATACAACAAAAAGAAGATGGGTCCATTTTAGGCAGGTCACAATAAAATATATGGGAATGAAATTGCTACTCAGTATACGAATAATTTTCACAGCAAAACATTCATTAGTTTTTGTTATACGACTCTAAAACTGCATGCGACGATTATTTCAATACTGATTGTGAGTAAAAAAGTTACGTTAAATTTTCCTTGAGGAATGAAATTTTGGATGTAGAAATGTTCGGAATCTTGCAAAAAATCTTCTGGAGTCATGTTTTGTCAGAAAGCAATGCTTACAAGTGGTGGAGTCAGTTAGAAGAAAGTCGAAAAGGCTTTGAAGAGGAAGAACGCTTCGAACAAGCATCAACCCTTACTGACGTCAAGAACACCAAAGAAATTGTGCTTGGCTTTCTAAATATGCCTGTTCGGGATTTGTTGGTATGTCAATAGAGTGTCAATATCATTTTGGAATATATTTTGGGCCTAAAATCTGGAAATTATTGACTAATGGAATAACATTGACAATACACCTCTTAGAATGTATACTCATTCTTAGTGACTTTATCACCAAAAATACTATGCATATCGATCACGACTACCGAATTCGTCTTATTTAGCACCGTATCACTTATACTAACTATCCTAGAAGCTCAAAAGACTACTGTGGAGAAACTGTTTTGGGACGATAGAAGAGATGAAGCATATTCGCCGCATACACATTTAGCGCCGTGTAACATTCGACGTGAAACAAAAACTAATAAATGTTTTGACTTAAAATTTGTTAAAGACGTTTATTACAATTTTTAATGATGTGCGATTTGCCTGCGATATTGAAATTAAAAATTGGTCTTACTTTTTGGACACAGTAGCATATTGCTTTTAACTGTTATTCAATCAAAATAATTTGCTTAATTTAACTAATATGTGTAAGAAATTTTCATTAAAATTAACTTTACTTCTGTAAAGTAAACTCTTTAATTGTCGGACAGTTTCAGAGACACTCTCGGTAAATGTAAGTTCGGCGAAAGAACAACCTAATTAAAACGAAGATATATCTTAATCTGAAAATAGAAATAAAAATCCATCCACATAATAACAGTAAATCATTTGATGTAATTTTGTGAAATAAACTCGCGACGTGTAAATGATGTTTGGCATAATAATCCAACAGGAAGTTGTTGCGTACACGAAATTATTTATGTACACACAGTCTAAAATTCAGCAAATAGACGCATTATTTTTTACAATTAATTTGAATCACGCCTACGAAATTTGCACTGTTATAACAGCGCACACGCACGAAAAAATAAAAACATGAGCGTTTTAAAATTTCGAGTGAAAAGTTTGAAATAGTTGAGATACATACACAACAAAGAGACACCTATAAACATTTTGTTTTGCGATTTAATTTAGGATTAATTAGTGTGAAAGATTATTTTATTTATTTTCTAAGAATATTTCATTTTTGTTTTGGCTTTCTCGCTCTTTTTAAGAGAATCGTTAATATCGCTATTAGTACTAAAAAACGTAGCAAAAGGTGAATTCTTAATCCCAGATTTTAGTAATTAAAAAGGTAATTTTAATTTTGATTTAAAATATTCCTCTTTATATGAAATAGAACACAAATTACAACAACTTATATTATAAAATATCTTTAGCTTTAGATTTAAAACAGCGCACACACACGAAAAAATAAAAACATAGTAGATTTTAAAATTTCGAGTGAAGAGTTTGAAATAGTTGAGATGCATACACAACAAAGAGACACACACTATAAACATTTTGTTTTGCGATTTAATTTAGGATTAATTAGTGTGGAAGTTTGCTTATTAAATTAAAACAATTTAGGCGAGCAGCTTTCAACTTTCTCCCAAACGAGTAAAATTTAGTGGTTGAAAAAATAATTAACATTTAGAGATCTAGTATAAAGTGCGTTATTGCGCTATATAATTTTGCGTATACTATACATACTGTTTGCACAAAATTTCTATAAAATCGCGCCATCGTAAAAAACCTATATAAAATGTATAAACCGAATAAAACTACTTTGTATAATTGCTTGTTTAATACAGCATTTTAAATTTAATGGCAGCTACTTGAAAACCGTACTATAGGTGTACACTTTATTTGCTTGCCGTTCCTTGAAACATCTAACAATGCGTGATTTAAGCTTGTAATTATAAATGTATGGTTCAAGTTAGTTGTATATTTTAAGTTATTTAACAACCTATTACTATATATAAAATGGATGCTATTTATGTTGAACAAAGAATTTGACGCTAGATGCACCTTATGTTTCTAATTATTCGGAATTTGCACGTCTAGTCCAGAATATTATTATAACTTTAACTCTTTGCGAACTATACTACACGGCTATATAGATATTTTAGTGCCATGCGCTATTTTAAAATCGCTCTTTCTCTTTCTCTTTCTCTTTCTCATTCTCTTTTAGCTGGTTAATTAAATTTATACAAAAGTCAAATAAACGCGACGTTGATTTACATAGAAAAACTAATCCATAAATAGTACGTCCAAGTGTTATGGGAGATAAAATTGTATTAATAATTTATATTTTATCGTTTAATCATTTAGCATGGGTATATTCATGCATTAAATGTTGTTTTATGTGTTTGTCTAACAATTTTATTGATTTATTTGTCGTCAATTATCCTATTTTTAAATACCTTACACGCATTTATAATTAAACGCCCGTGCACTCCGAAGCTTTAAATTTTATTGAAAGTTATAAGCTTAGCTTTTAAAATATGAAACATAAATTCATTGTAAACTTAAAACTTGGTTGCTTTCTAAGAATATCTTATCTTTGTTTCAGACGTTTGGAAGCGAAATTGCCTGTCTTAAAAAAGTTGATCGCAAATAGTGTGGTGGGAAAACATGGCAAAAATTGGATTTTTCGCTTACATACTGTTACAAAACTCACATTTTATCAAATAATTTAAAATTAAGATTAAAAATTCTTAGTCAGCAAGCACTGTTATTAAATATATTATTCAACAATTTTTGAAATTATTAATTTTAATCTTTAAAAGTTTAACTTTTCTTTCATATGTATTGTCTGCCTGAAAAAAACAGATTACGGGCATTATCTAAAATTAAAAGAAATTAAATCCAATATATAGTAGTTTTAATAATTAATTAACTTATTATTTCTAAATGGATATGAAATTTAATATATTTATTTTCTAAGAATATTTCATATTTATTACAGTCTTCCATGTTCTGGTTTTAAGCAAATTTTATTTTTTTCATTTGTTTGTAAACAAATATCTTATATTTCCTGTAAATTATTGATTAATTATTTTTAAATGGGAAGGTAATAAGTGAATTTATTTATTTTCTAAGAATGTATAATCTTTATTTCAGTCTTTCTGTTTTGTTTTTAAGTCATTTCAATTTCATCATTTTAATTTCTAGGTAAAAAATATCTCTAGTCTATCAGAGCCTGGAAATTATTGATTATTTATTATTATTTAAGTGGGAAGGTAATTAGTTTATATATTTATTCTCTAAGAATATTCCATTATTGCTTCGTTTTTCTCGCTCTTTTTAAGAGAATTAATCGCTTAGTACCGAAAAACGTAGGAAAAGATGAATTCTTAATCCCATATTTTAGTGTTTAACCGGTAATTTTAATTTTGATCTAAAACATCTCTCTTTATACGCATTCGAACGTTGATTGCAATACTTTATATTGTAAAATATCTTTAGCTTTCGATTAAAAACATCTCAGTTTATATGTCATCAAGCCCTGCAATTAATGAATTTAATAATTTTTGCAATAATTAAGTTTAAACTTAAAACTTGTTTGTTTTCTAAGAATATTTTATGTTTGTTTCAGACGTTCTGTCTGTTTTAAAAAACTTTGTCACAAATAACGTTGCAAGAAGTAAATTTTTCAATCATAGATTACAAAACTAGCATTCTATCAAATGATTAGTTTCAATTTTTAAATAAATATAGACATATTTCATTAAATAATTTCAATTATAAACTTAAAGTAATATGTACAATAATCGATGATACTTCATCTTTGTGCTTCATGGATTTCTAATAGAACAATTTTAAAATAAAGTACATAGACTAGATTGCACAAAATAGGTATAGATATTATCTGTCTTGCTGTCGATATTTCCGCCGTCATCACAACTGATTCATTCGGACTGATATATCAAAACACCCTAGTTTATATATCATCAAACACTACAAATAATACATTTACTTCCTTCATAATAATTGAAATGAACTTAAATCGTATTTATTTTCTGAAGATATTGTATCGATGCAACAGACATTTTGTCTACTTAAAAAAAGTCGTTCGCAAATATTGTTGAAAAACATTCCAGTTAAAATCGATTTTTAGGTATCATTTAGATTTTAGACTAAACTAAACAACCTATAATAATTTGAATTATAAGATTTTAATTCAAAATTTGCTTATTTTCTGAAAATATGTTGTTGTACCTTTGAAACAAGCATTTTGTCTACTTTAAATTAAAAAATAGCATTTCATTACCAAAAGAATTTTGATCCTAGATTAAAAACTTCCTGATTTATCTATTTTGTCTATGTTAAAAAACTCGTTCGCATATTTTAAGTTTAAAAACACAGTAAAAATTAAATGTTTCACCCCTAACGTACAAAATAGCCTAAATAATTTTGATCTTCGACTAAAAACTTCCTGGTTTCTCGTAGAATCATTTTAAAGTAAATTAAACAATTTGTAATAATAATTGAAATAATTAGAATTTGATTCCAAATTTGTTTTGATCATAAAAAATGACAAAAATATGAATTTTCACCTACGTAATCAAGCATTTTATTATCAAATTCTAATTTTGGCTCTGAAACATTCCAGTTTGTATGTCATCAAACACTGTAATTAATTAATTTAATAATATGTGAAATAATTAGTTGAAATATTCCAAGAACAAAGCTTGGCAAATTTCTATATTGCTTAAAAATAAAAAACGGCTCATATTAAATTAATTAATAAATAACTGCAAATGAAATACAACATAATGTTTTGCAAGAATTTCATTTAGTAAAAAAAAATCTTAAAATTATTTTAAACATGATTGGAATTTTATGCTTGTATCGCTTTCAGGCTACAACTGAAACGTTTTATTCATTCATATGCAAGGGAAAAAACGAAGCGATTTATTTTATGTGAAAAGAATGTAAATTAATATTATTGCAATTTTAATGCCATGTTTTGTTTATTAACAAAACGGAAAATATTATTATATATTGTTTATAAACATCAGCGATGACCGAGAATAACAAAAATCCATTAAGTATTCCACGATCTATTTTTACGAAATTTATGTTCGCTAATTGTGTTACATAATTATAAATTTACTGTTTAAATTATGGCATATGTTTCACTTTCGAACGATGCCTATTAATTAGCGGATGTGTAGCCGCGGTGACTATATCCAAGAAAAATTATTTATATTTAATGACGCCATAAAAGAGTATTGCTTCTATTTAAAACGCAGCCAGTTTGGCTAATTATCATATAATGCGTATAAATATCATCAATTAAAATTATTTACGATTAACCAGATTTAATTTTAGCGTCTAATGCCAGACGAAACACATTAACGCGCGGAATAAACAATTGAGTGCCAATGAAAATATTCAATTGTTTTGTCGCGCGCGCACTTCGCAAAAAAGATCGTTTAAGTGTACAGTCTCAAAGAGCTACGGATACAAACTCCTATGGTAGCTAGTACACTTGCGCAAGCCCCAAAATGAACACCATAAAATATGGAAATTAAGGATTTGGAATTACTTAGGTAAATATGACATCTCCTATGCACATCATGATAACATAGGCACATATCGAGAGTTAGCCTAGCCTAGTACCATATCTTTTTCTGTCAAAACGTAATTATACTAGTGATTGTACAATCAACACATGTGTACATTGATATACAAACACAGTTAATTGATATTCACTTCATTTATAGCCTAGCTAGTGGAAATGAACGTTTTGCCTCTCAATTATATCTCGAAAGATATGTAACGGGGCCACCAAGTTAAAACATGTATCAGAATTTAGGTTTATCCAAGCCAATATGTTTTTTTCTTGAAATCACTCAATATTATTCTATATTTTTACCCAAAACCCAAGCTCTGCAAGACTTTGATGTCCTTGTGCAAATAGTTTGATTTGGTGATTACTTCTCTGGATTAGAGGTGTGTAAATTTGCGAAAATTTTGACTTAATGGAACCCATTTTGAAGGGGTGGGTTTGGATGAGATTTATGTTTGCTAATCTATTTTAGGTACTTGAGAGGTACTTTGAATCCCATGGCATTTTAGGAGTAAATAATAAGTTGTGATATCTTTAAATATGAAACCACTTGATCTTGATTGGATACCATAATAATTTTGGGCATTAATAATATCTTATAATTGGTATTCGGATGAAGTGATATTTCAAACATTGGGAGTGGGATAAAAGGTAAGGGATGAATTGGGAGAGGTTAGGATAGGAATAGATTTTTAGACTCTGCATATCTTTTGTGATATATCCGACCATTTATGTGTCAATGCATGTTCATTATACAATAAAAAAACTATAACAATATTTTGATAGAAAAAGAGCTTCTACAAGGCTAACTATCAAGTTGCGTCCTATATGTTTCCATGTGGTTACGGTTCCTAATGGTATGTATGCTTTACCGAGGATTCGGATTAACCAGTTAACCGGCTAAAGTATTGTCTATTCTTATCCGGATTGTTTGTGTCAATTTAAACCATATCTTCGGTTATTCGGATAGTTAAATAACTGGAAGAATCAATTTAGATAACTTGTTTGGATACTCAATCGAAATAATTTATTCATCATCTCATAAGATATTGACACTATAAAGTTTTAAACACCTTCTTGGAACATTAATTTAACGATTTAACGTCAAAAATCTATTGTTACGCATAAAAAGATTTCTGTCTTTTTACATTCTTATATTCTTATAAGTTAATCTAACCGAATTGTTTCTATAAATGTATCCAGATGGTTAAACATATCCGAATTGCCAAATATATTCGGATAACCAATCATATTCGCAACCTCTAAAATATTCAGATAGCTAAATGAATTCGAATATTCGAATACAACTGGTTAGCCGGTAAATGATTAGTCGGTTAGTTGTTTTCTCATGATTGACAGCATTAGTTTTATATTGTATTTTAGAAATGTATTACAGAATAAATGAAATGGATTTCACATTGTATCTATTCTGAAATTCACATTACTATCTGAAATATTGTACATATCGATTTAATGTTTTCTGAAATTAATGCACTATTCTAAAATCAAATTGATAGTTTCTGAGATACAATTGGAAATGGTGTAAAAATTTGCAACATCCTGTATGCGTCAATTAAATCACCAGGACGAGATACTTGAATTTTCAATAAAATGATAATAAGATTTGAATGTTAATAAGCTTCAATCTAATAATTTCATGTTGAAAGAAATCAATAAAACATCGTTAATTAATGCTAATTGCAAATCAGCTTAATGAACTTAAAACGCTTTAGAATTGTAAATGAAGCGAAATATTTATCAAATTATTGCATTATGTTTAATGAAAGTGGCGCGGCGTTTTCTTCTTCCTTTCGTTTCGGCGGGCCTATGTTTTATCCGTTCGCGCGCGCGGCTACAACAAAATTGAAGATATCTAGCTAGCTACAATCTCTTCTTCGAGAGAGCGTCGCGCTATTTTTAGGCTTATGACATTTAATTGAATCTATCTTTTATGTGATTTACAAGCGCGCGAGCGCCTTCGACCGTTGGTGGTGGTAAAACTGCTTATCGTCCACCCGCGCCCGGCTAACTTTCCTCCTCGCATGTACGACGACGACGATGGAGGAGGAAAAGCGCCAAATAATTGTAATCGCATCGAAATGCCAATCATAATTCAAAGTTGTATACTAATCATTTAAATAATTAGGTTTTAATTCAAAATTTGCTTATTTTCTAAGAATATTTTGTTGTACCCTTAAAACAGGCATTTAGTCTACTTTAAACAAACTCGTTTGCATATTTAGAGTTAGAAAACAGAGTAAAAATTAAATTTTTCAGTCCTAAATTAAAAATAGCATTCCATTGGTTAAATAATTTTGATCTTAGACTAAAAATTTCCTGATTTATCGTAGAATCATTTTAAAATAAATTAAACAAGCTATTGGGTTAGCAACTAAGTAATTGCCGATTTCAGTTATAGATGCTTTTCATTCCCATTTTTAGAATATCCGTAAATGTTATGATCTTCTTCTTCTTATATATGTTAACTGTCATCCTAACCTAGCTTTATAAGTTTGTTGCGTAGATATTTCCTCAAAGGGTTTTTGTAAATCAACGTTAATGTAGAGTGCAAAAACGAACATTTTCACCATATTTTGCTTTATGATTTCTGTAATAGAAAGAACGCAGTGCAAGCCGTCAAAAAATTACGTAACGTGTATGGTGTTGAAGCCCTTAAAGAAAGGCAATGCCGAAATTGGTTTGAAAAATTCCGTTCGGGAGATTTTACTCTTAAAGATGACCAACGTTAAGGTGAGCTTAATGAGGATGAAATCAAAACCATTATCAGAAAAATGACAAAATGTCATAGAACAATATGCAAAATACTTAATAGATTAAAGTTTTTTCCATTAAAAAAACTCTTTTATTTTATTGAACTAATTGGCAATTACTTAGTTGTCAACCCGATATAATAATAATAATAATTGAAATAATTAGACTTTAGTTCAATATTTTTTAGAAGCGTGCCCGCCTTGGACCGGTGGTGGTGCAAAATGCTTATCGCCCACCCGCCCGGCCAACTTTGCTCCTCGCATGCACGACGACGATGGAGAAGGAAAACCGGCGAATAATTGTAATCGTATCGTATATGTATGTATATACGTAGTAATCGAAATGCCAATCATAATTCAAATTTGTATACTATCGAAAATCATATTATGCAAAAATAAGTGCTCGAAATTAGTAATCAATATTTAATGCGGCATCGTCCAATAAAGCTTATTGGATTTAATTGGAACATACAGAAACTAATGAATGAACAGTTTTGAGAGATAACTGATTTATTAAATATTTAGAGTTTCGCTCGAGCATATTAAATAAATTGAAATATAATCGTGCGCGCTACAAATTTCATGGCATGAATTGTCCAAACTTTAAAATTAATTAAAATATAAGTGTTGCTTTTCCATTTATTGTTTTGTTTACTTTGTGTGATGGTGGTGTGCAAGTGCTCAACATTCAACATTTTTTGCCCGTGCGCGCCAGCCAGCCAGCAAATGATCAAGTTTTTAATTCGAGCGATAAATTTCAATCTATCTTGCGCGGGGTGGATATAAAAAATGAAAAGTTTTTTAAGGATTTTTTTATTAAGATGCTTTGTATGCGCTGTTGAAGGTTTTCCCTACACAAATAATTTATTAAATTATTGTATGTTTGCTTTGAATTTTACAACTTTGGGATATGCGATACTAAAAACAATGCGATTGAGCATCATTGTGCTTTTTATCTAGTTTATTATTTAGAACGATTTTCGACGCTGTGGATTTTCGCATTAAATATTCATTTCAATGGAATTATCTATGTACAATAGAGTAATACCTAATAATTAATTAAATATACAATAAATATTGGTTCGATTGGCATTTGATTAAAAATTATATTAATTAAATCGCTCAATATTTGCGTTAACATATTTCATTATTTCATTTTATTTAATTAATTCGATTTGGACATTTTTGGAATTTTGAAATGCGACTGTTGCTAAAAATAGCATTAGTGATTAATTAAATTTGTTTGTTGTGCACAATATAAAATAAAATGCAAAATATGGTAAAAAAGCACTTTATGTTATGTTGTCGTATGGTTTTTATGCGATTAAAAACTTTGCGATATTAAGGGCAACGCCCCGGCCTTTTTCACCTTATTATAAATTTTAATGTATAACTTCGTTAATAAAGCAAATATTTAAATTGGATGAAACGAATCTAAGCGTTAAATCAACCTTCCAAAAAAAAACAAAAAACGTATACGATCCATTATTTATTTAAAAATTATTTTATATCTTTGTTAGTAGCAAAAAATATCTGCTTTTTTTTCGCCGACAGATTAAATAAACGCAAAGAAAAGATAAACAGAAACTTAGACATCGATTTATTCAATTCGCGACGAGCTTTTAATGCTAAAAAATGTCGTCACGCATATTTTTTTTGTGACGCAAACATCTAAGCATTGTAATTGTGACTATGGAATAAATTTATCGATCTATAAAATATAAATATCTGTAAAACATATTGTAATTCAGATATATTTTAACTTAATGACTTAATTTAATTATTGCTTAAACATTTGTTGAGTATTGTTGCCATCAGTTAGTGTACCGTTGATGAATAATTTAAAAAGAACATTTTGTCTGTTACACAAAAATATTTATTATAGCTAACTCGTTTTGACTGCATAGTCATCTTCAGAGATAATGTTGAAGAGTTTGCACATTATTTTCTTTTTAAATTAATTATTGCTTCTTCTGTCGCATAAATTATAATATTAGTCATACTGGTAAAGAAGTGAGTGTTGCAATCAGATTCTAATTTACTACAAGCCAGGAGGGCACTTGCTGCAGGTCCTCGATTAATTAAAGCCCGTAAAATGATTTAAATATGCCGGTATAGTAAAGCAGCGTCTTAGACAAGCAATAGTAACGTCAATATTCTAATAAAATTCTGAAATTTATCTCAACATTATGTATGAAATCTTAAGAAAACAGCACTATGCCTAAAATTACTAAATGCAATTTTGAATGAAGCATATAAAAGTGTTATGATTGTTGAGCAGTGAAATATGTAAATTCGTCAATAAGTCTTATTTTGCCCAGCCACCGAAAACGTTTAAATTAAACCCTGATTGGGTATATCATAGAATACTATCCTAGTATTCTATTCACCTAATATGTTTTGCTGACGTTCAACGCCCAGCAAACAAAATGTCTCGAATTACATAAATAATAGCAAAAATTATATAATATATAAAATGTTTGAGTAAATAGAGTGTCCAAAATTCTTCGAATCAAAGATATTTCTTGCCAAACATCCCAGTATGTATTTTATTCACCTAATCTGTATCATGTTACTTATCTACCTCCAATTAGATATTTCTAATAAACGGAACAAAATTACAAACAATATAGCAGTTAAAAATCCTGAACGAGCCAAGAAAGAGCTCAAAGAAGGCAGAATTTCCAACAACAGAATATTGAAGGACATAATAACTAAATGTATCTATATAAATTTAAAAGATATCTACTAATCTATTAGCCATATCTCATATATTCATATGTCCAATTACTTAAATAATAGTAAAATTTATTTACTTCATATAAAATGTCTGTGTAAATAGAGCGTGCAAAATTTTATTCACCTAATCTGTCAAGTATCATGTTACCTATCAACCTAACCTAAAAAAATTACAAACAATGCAGCAGTTAATAAATCCTGGACAAGCCAAGAAAGAGCTCACAGAAAACACAATTTTCAAGAACAGAATATTGAACGGCGTAATAACTAAATGTATCTATGTATATAAAGTTAAAAAAAAAGATATCTAGTTATCTATTAGCCACATCGCGCACATAATTCACGTCGAATATAAAAAAATATACAATGCAGCCACGCTCCATTTTCGTCGCGAATAATTTCGAACATGCTGTAGATTTTGTTTAATAAATTATGCAGTGGGTAGTGACATTGATGTGTGTGAAATTATACGTTAAAATATTATCCATAATATTAATGATTTAAAATCATGTTTTAGAAGTAAATAGAGGAAAATTTCACGTAAAATCATAAATTATATTAAGAGGGCGAAATCTACCACAAATAAGGATGTCATCTACAGCAAAATGAATATTTATTTTACTGAAGCAAACTATTTATTATTATTTCAATTTGCTAGCGGGAAAAATTATGTAGATGTAGGGGGATAATTCGTATATTTTCACAAAAGCGAATCGATAATTTTGCAGACGACGAACATTTTTATATACTGTTAGATGTTAAAGTTTCCAAACTGTATATGGGTTGGTCCAAAAATCACAATACCATTTAAAATAGAAAATATACTTCTTGGAAATGTATGTTATGTAATTTTGATAAAAATATTCTTTAAATTCCTACCATTTTACTATACTATTCACAATGACGCGGTCTTCAACTGTTGAATAGTTCTAGAATTATTGTGGTATACTCTTGCATGTATTCTCGATAACTTATCATACGAACATAACCCAAAAACTATTGCAAATCAATATTTTTACGGTTTAATAAACATTTTAAATTATATTGGTAAATATTTATGACAATAGAATAGATTTTCTATTGAAATAATTTTAAAATTTGTCATTATTTTACTAGAATTAGTACTGCAACTACTGCCAACTGCTGGAAGATGTTACTACAATAAATAAATACCATACGCATACGGCATACAGTTTTAACACGTACTCTATCACATACTCTATGGTTTTAACTAAATGAGGTTGATTTCCAATAGTTTATAGGTTATGTTTGTCATGAGAATACGGGTATCTATCTTTTAAATACCCGTATAGAGAAAGGAATTTTGCGAAATTATCCTTCGGGGATGTAGACGACGTTGGTGGACATTTCACAGTTTTTCTATACAACAAAATCGCATATTTTGGGTATTAACAAATTTGTTTAGGTGGAAGTGGGCTTTTTTAATGTGAAAAGCAAATGGCGGTTATTTAAAAGATAAATATTATTTTCAAAATTACATGAAATAGATTTTCAAGAAGTGTGAATTATGATAAAATAAAAAAGTTCTTCACATTTGAAATGGATTTGTACCTTTTGGGCCACCCAATATACATACATTTTACCATAAACGCAACTTATATTTGAAGATAGAATTGCGGTTTCGTAATAATAAAAGCTACACAATAGGAATAGAATAGGAAGCAATTAAATTGCATATTGAATGAAAATAATATGAAGCGATAATAATCATCACCGACGAAATAATTGATGATTGGCAAGCAGCGCTGTATAGGCAAATAGCAAATCAGATTTCCATCGTCTCTCTATCAGTAAAGCAAACATTACGCTTACCACTTGTAGGCCGCATTATTTGGCTAATTGTCAATCATATCGATGGATAGGAAATAGGATTGCGTCAGATGCCGCACACATATTGGAACGTTTTAATTCACCACGACGACGAAAACGGAGTTTCGGTTTCGTCAAAATCAAATTGTTTACGTTTCGTTCGACAATAAAATGTGGGCGCGGAGGGAAAAAGCACAATCAGCGGGAAAAGAAAAGGTAATTAATTTATATATAGTTGATTTGGAAATGTTCTATTGTTAATGCGAAAAGCGAAAAGCTTGTTTGTGAAATGAAAAGGTGACAAAATTAATGAATTTCTATGATTTGAAAAGAAAATGAAATTGCGCTGCGGTAATATTATTGGAAATTTAATTACAAACATTTTCCTTGGTGTGGTGGGCGCCGCGCGCGATCGAAGAAGGGAAACGAAGAAATTGAAGCTAGATAGATCGAAGGAAGGTGCCGCCGATCGGCGAGAGCGCAAAAAAATTGATGAAATGAGTGAGGAAATTTGGCGTGCGATGATCTTAATTGGATTTTATATCAATTTATAAACTCGCTCACCTTGTTCGTTGTTGTTGGCGTCTGTTTTCGGTCCCAATTGATTATTGGTGGTGATATTAACACCGGCGTTAATAAAGAAACCATTCGTCGCCTGCTTCCACGTCCACTTACATTCATCCTCAAAGTCACATTCGGTTGTCCCTTTACGAACGTAATTCGCCACCCGTTCGGCGTTATTAAACTCGAACACTTTCTTTAGATTATCGAATTTTTTATTCGTCGACGATTCGGTGTTGACACCACCGTACAACGGGGCCGTGTTGTTTTCGATACGCGGCCGTGCATCTGCCGCCATAAAATCCTTCAGCTTCATGCGCTTTTCCTCGTTCAGCTTCATTTTCAGAAAATTAAAATCCGGCTTATGATTTGCATTGCGTCTGTGTCGCATTATATCGTTATGTCGCGCTGATGGATTGTAAATATTGCTAGTATTTGGACGTATATAGGGTTTAGTAACTATTTTACTGCTTGTGCTTTGGATTTGTTGATAAATTTCACGATTTATGAATTCATCTTCTTTCCGCTTGCCCCCTTTTTCATCGTAGCATTTCGTGCATTTTGCATTCACTCGGCTGGCGCATATTAAAAACACCAATATGAAAAAGATTAAACGCTTTTCCATTGTTTCTGTCTTCCTTCGTCGGTGGTATTAATATCGTTTGTAGGTAATAATACAATGTTGTCCGTATGCGTGTAGGTAGTAGGTAGTTGATGCGACTGTGTGTGAGTGTTGTGCCTGCCCGCTTGCCTGCTTGCTTGCTTGCTTGCTGGTGTGAGAGGAGCAGCGTCTCTTGTCGCTATTTTAAAGTAAAATTTTGTTATTGTGCAAACGTCGATGATGGCATTTTGATGAGTTTTGTCTTGCTGGTGGCTCTTTCACTAAATACTGATTTCACAGCAAATGCAGGAGTGCGTGGAAAAATGTGTTTTTTTGGAAATTCGCCAACAGAATTCAGACATATAACCAGTTTTAGATTGAATGCCAAAGGGCATCGCCATCGCCACACATCCTTTCATATATAACAATCACCAACAAGAAATTATTTTTACACAAATTGCGACAGTTGCGGTTTCGTTACATCAAAAAACTTGATAATTCCAATCAGATATTGATCAGTAGTTGTTGTTTTTCTTTTTAAACAAATTACTATATTTCACCTCACACCGGTACGTTTATATATATTTATTAATTAAATGATAAAGTTAAATTAAACACTAATTTAATAAATTACCATCGGATGCACTTTCCATTTATATAATTTTTCTAAGTATGTATTCTACGTTGGAGACACGTCGTAACAAATTTTTTAGCTAAGAAATAAACTCACGTTTTAATATTTGCTAGCTGACTGATTATTTATCACAACTTGAATCAAAAGTGTGTACGTTTATAGCTTAATACGGTTTAATTTTAAAATTACTACTGTTTAACGTTGCGAGATGTAAAAATATCTTGCTCTGGTACAACCCATGTCGACGTCTTGTGTGCTAGCCAAATTTAACACGAGATGTCTATATACAGCTTCTTTTACCAAATAGAGATAGAATATGGTTATCGATTTTTCACCGCCAACGGGAAAGAGATGATTTTCCAGTGTGGAAATGAGATGAAATGATTTTCCAGCCATCTGACGGGATGCTGTTGAAACTCTGTTTACATTTTAGGCTATATACTACGGATCTTTCACTCGTTACGACGTACTTTATATAGAATTTTTTTTATTATTAAATACGTTGTAATAATTTTATTACTTTATTATTTATATCTTTTTATAACTATATTAACGTTCATTAACGCGAAATTATCGTAAAATTCTAGCCACCCTCGCGATTCATACTTAATGTTTGTTTACTCTTCAGTCTGCACTTCGTTAAAATGGTTAAAATTACTCTATTTTTTATTTTCGAGACAACTCTCATGACACTATTTCACTCTACTGCCAAGACGCCGATTAATGCATTTTTTATAATCCCAATCCGGTTAAGCATAATAATTATTTCATCGTAATCTATCAATAATTCATATTTACATCTTATTAGAATAATAAAAACGTGCAAAGTAGGAATTATTTATTCTTTGTTTATACTTCTCAGAATTTATTCACCGAAAACATTGTCTGTGTTTAATAATTTGAATAATTTAAATAAGCGCGTAGAGCTGACATCTACCGAATGGTAGCTAATAATAAAATTTCGTAGCCACCTTGAGAATAAATCAATAACTATAGATATTGTAGGTTATGTTTTGAAATCATTTTGAAATAAACAACTTAAATAACAATTTAATTTATTCCGAATTAGTTGTATATTAACAAGATGAGTAGTAGTATTTATAGAAGGGAAGATAAAAATAATACAGACGATTTGAGAACGAGAAAGAGTAAATTTGGACCGATAGTAGGCTCAATAGATGAAGGCACTTCCAGCACCCGTTTTTTGGTTAGTCGGTACAAAAAATTCAATTGTAATTACTCATTTCATAAACATGGTTTACTTCATCGATGATTACGCAAAATGTTATTCTAATAATTTCATGTTTTAAGGTGTTTGCTGCGAAGACTGCTGAAGTACTTACATATCATCAAGTTTCCCTGCCGCATATTACACCCAAGGAAGGATGGGTTGAAATGGATCCCATGCTGATATTAAAGGCCGTCATCGAAACTATTAACGTCACCTGTGATAATTTAGAAAAATTAGATATTAGCTTAAATGATATTGTTGCAACAGGCATTACAAATCAACGCGAAACGACTGTTTTGTGGGATACTGAAACAGGAAAACCTTTACATAATGCTTTGGGTATATCTGCATACATTAATCTAAATTTAATCTTAATTAAATGATTTATGTGTTGGTAGTGTGGTTAGATATGCGCACTGCATCTACTGTTGATAAAATTTTGTTAAACGGCAAACGGAATAAGAACTTTTTGAAGGGTGTGTGTGGATTGCCAGTTAGTACTTACTTTAGCGCGCTCAAAATACGATGGTTAATGGACAATGTAGCGGAAGTTCAAGAAGCGATTGAGGACAATCGATGCATGTTTGGAACAATTGATACGTGGATTATTTGGGTATTATTGCGATTTTTAACATAACATTATAAAGCCGACTATGATTTTTAGAATCTCACTGGAGGACTGCAAGGAGGTATCCACGTAACAGATGTAACGAATGCCTCACGCACAATGTTAATGAATATTCACACGTTAAAATGGGATCCACAATTGTGTAAAATTTTTGGTATTCCCATGTCCATATTACCTGAAATACGAAGTTCTTCCGAAATTTATGGGTACTTAAGCGGCACAGGTCTTAAAGGCATTCCAATTTCTGGGGTAAAAATTATTTAATCTTTTTGAAACTACAATATAAGGTCAATACTTTCTTAAGGAAAAACTTACGGATCAATCTCTTTTGCTTAGATGGCTATAGTAGACCGTATCACAAATATAGGAAAAACATGCGGTTTATGTATACGAGTAAAGAATTTTTAAATATTAGATAAAATTCTCTAAATATATATTTTTCGAGCACCAAATTCTTGAATGCTGGGTTTGTTTTACTGGAAATGGGCAGCAGCTAAAGACTTTCAATGAACTTTTTTAAAAACCGGCGTTTCGACTATTTATTTGAAATATATTATAGTCATCTTCAGGCTTACATAGTCGAGGACACCTCAAGGTCCCAAATCGTAAAAATGGCAATAGAAGAGCAATACATGTCTTTAGCTGTTGCTCATTTCCCATAAAACAAACTCAGCATTCAAGAAATTGGTGTTTGAGAATTATTTTTTAGTTCAAATTTGCATGAATAATATTATGCTGAATTAAACTTAAAAAACTACATTAATAAATTATTGATTTTTATTGTTATTAAAATAAGTTAATTGTTTTAGTGTTTGGGTGATCAACAAGCAGCTTTAGTAGGCCAAATGTGTTTTCAAAGAGGTCAGGCAAAGTGTACTTACGGAACAGGCTGTTTTTTACTTTATAATACCGGTCCTAGTGTAAGTGATTATTAACTATGTTGGAATATTAGCGTAATAATATGAATTTAATTTATAGATAATACAATCGAATCATGGTTTGTTAACGACTTTAGGCTATCAATTTGGTAGCGGCAAACCCCCAGTATACGCGTTAGAGGGTTCTATTGCAATAGCGGGTAATCTTTTCGATAAGATAATCTCATTTCCCTGTATTGTAAGTGAAAAATTTAAGGTGTGGCAATGCAATGGCTGCGTGATAATCTTCAGATAATAAAAAGCGTAAATGATTCGGCTGATATAGCGGAAGGGGCGGATGAGGTCGGTGAGGTGGTATTTGTACCTGCATTTTCCGGTTTATACGCTCCATATTGGCGAAAAGATGCTCGAAGGTAGATTATCAATGCGCTTGTATCTTTGTAATAATATACGGTTTTAGCGTCATTTGCGGATTAACTGAGGAAACGAAGCCCGAACATATGGTTAAAGCTGCTATTGAAGCAGTGGTATTTCAAGTGCGCGATATTCTAGAAGCGATGAGTTTAGATTGTGGATATCCGCTTTCCAAGTTGCTTGTAGATGGTGGAATGACTGCAAACAATTTACTAATGCAAATTCAGGCTGATTATTGTGGAATACCAGTCGGTTGGTTAATTGTCCAGTAATTTGTTGACTTTTGTAATTTGAATTGAGTTCATATATTATAGTAAGACCATATATGGCGGAAACGACCGCTTTAGGGGCTGCAATTGCCGCTGGCGGCGCGCAAGGAGTTGAAGTATGGGATTTAGATAACGTACAATCTGTTCCAAGCGAAACATTCTATCCAACAATTACTCAAGATCGTAAATTCTCTTACAATTTTCTGTTTTGTTTATTAAATTTATGTTTTTATTTCAGAACGTGATATAAAGTATGATAAATGGAAGATGGGAATCGCAAGAGCATTGGAGTGGGTTGAAGAGAATGAAGATGATGAAACTGGTGAGTGTGTTTTACATAATACATATACAGACTTTTTAAAGGAACGGTTAATATCATTTTTATGAGTTGGTAGTTGGGGTTAAAATAATATGAACCAAGTGAATGCAGTGGAACTATTTGTTCCATGAAACTTTAACTAAAATTTTAATTTTCATTGCGCACAATGAATATTAGCTTAAAGTTTAGGAAGTTTACAAGTTCCACTGTGTCGTAAATGTGGTTTCTGGTTTTGTAAATATTAAAAATTCTTTAGGCCTTCCTTCTATCTCAAAGCTTGAGGAAAATGGTGGTAAGTTTTCATGTAAATGCCAAATGCATTTTAACTGAGAATGACCTAAAAAACAATCATCAATTAACACATTTACCACAATTAACATTATAATTTAATCATATTTATCCCGTATTGTTTTATTATTAACACCAAATTCATTTAATAATATCATTCATAATTATTATGTGTATATACGCAGTCGAAATGTTTTATGTTACATTAAAAATAGAATTATTTACATATTATAACAACATTAAATATGTAAATGCTAAAAGGGTACTTTACATATCTGCATGATGTTTATTTTAAAACAGAATGTATCAAGCTGAAACAGTTTTCTTTTGTTCTTCATAGAATATATATTCATAAAAAAGGTTTTTAATATAATGTGAATGCCTTTTTCTGTGTTTCATTTGTTACATTCAGTTAAGTAATGCTATGTCGAGTATAAAATTAAATTTATTTACTTTGTATTTCTAGATAATTATGAAGAAACACGTATTAACTCAATTCCTCTTGCCTGCTACATAGTTGGAAGTTTTGCTATGCTGTCATTCGCTAGCTATTATTTTAAACGTATCTGATACAACTTGAAATTGGTGCATAGTCGCTTCCGTAAAATATTTCTATATTTTGGTGATGGATTTTTTATAGCTTTGTTGGTCTGTGATGTTTTTCCGTGCTCAGGAAGTCATTAAAAATGCATTTTATATTATTATTCGACTTCTAAATAATGATTTGGCATGTAAAATACGTTTTATTTCGGCGAAAGAAAATATATGTTATTGTTGATAAATTGTATTGTCTTCTTATATACACACCCATACACGTATACCTTGAATACAACTAATTGCTTTAATTCACGTTTTATTAAAGAAGGAAGCGAATAACGCACTTTCTACCTTTTCTTCTTTGGAAATGAAAATTATATCATTTTTCCCGTTTAATTTATACAACAAGCATTATTCAGGACGCTACACCTTTTCTTTTAATTAAATTAGCAAAGAACCAACGACTTAATTAATACGAATCATTTACAATTTATTGTCTGTGCTAAAGGTTAATTACAAGGCTGGCGAAATGAAAGAAAAAAATCCAGCAGCAGTGTAAATTCCCCAGCGACAAAATGCTAGCTAGTATTAAGGCGACGTGTTTAACTGAATGATTAAAATCATTATTAGCTTGTTGCGATTAATCTCTGATAATATTTGCATTGAAATTATGATTAATTTGTGATAAAGCGAAATTTGATCGAAGTCAATTATAACTTGTACAAAATAAAGTATTCGAAGGAAAAAATATCATTTAACAATTGAATGCGGGAATATGGAAAACTTTTTAATTATAAATTAATTTATTTTAATTAATTGCAAATGTTGAACGTATATTCATTTCTTTTCTAGATGAATTTTCCAATCCGTTTCCGAATAAACTCCTAACTAATTATTAACTTAATTTCCCAAGTTTTTCCATTTCCAAAAAAGTGTTTGGTTACAAAATCTTAACACACTTTATAAAATTAGAGTTGTGCGTCGAATCAAAAGATTGTTTGAAATAACCTGAACCCTTATCATAATGTAAAACTTTATTTGATAAAGGTTACCCCAATAGCTGCAACGTAAATCGCGCTCGATAATAAATTGATAAATAATTTAAAACAGCGTTTGGATGTCATTTGTCAACTGCAATCTTTCAATGTAAGTTATAAATTTTGATTGATTGGAAAGTGATTTCTGACGGGAATGAAGATAGTTATGTATTAAAAGCAAACATATATAAAAAATAAAAATAAATAGTTTAATTTGTAACATTATAGTTTTGTTTATGTACAACAAATATTTTTGGAGTAATGTTTGATAGATTTGCATTTATAATGGATCTTATTGAGTGCCATCTATCAACTGTTTGTTTCACACAACCATTGATATATGTTTTTTATGTTAGATTTTTATAAATTTGAGTAGTGCTGCAACAATGTACGTAATTCTTTAGGTTGATTTGTTGTTGTACGTATATTTAAGCAAAGTGTAAGTGTATTTCTATGAAGAATTCTAAAGGAAAATCATTGAAGCATTTTTTATTCTATTTGTGTGCCACCGACGATTTGTTTCATACAACCACCGATATATATATTTTAAGGTTAGATTTTTGTTTATTTTGATTAGTGATGCGGGTGAATATTTAACAATGTAAGTATTTGTTTATGTTGATTTGTTGTTTTACTTATATTAAGGAAGATTAGTGAGTAAAACATTGTAGAATAGTAAAGGAAAATCATTGGAGCATTTTATTATTTTATTTTCTTGCCATCTGTCGACTATTTGTTTCATACAATCATTGATATATATATTTTTTAAGGTTGATTAGTGATGCAGGTGATTGTTTCACAATGTAAGCATCTATTTATGTTGATTTATTGTTCCACTTATATTAAGGAAAATTAGTAAGTAAAATGTAAGTGTACTTTTAGAATTCTAAAGGAAAATCATTGGAGCGTTTTTTATTCTAATTGTGTGTACAAACATTTGGCAAAGTGGAAGGTTTCCAGATATAAAAACTTAACTTTATACACGAAATAGCGAGAAAAACAGAGGGAAAAAGTGTAAGACAGTTGGGTAATAGACCATAAATGCGCTTTTAGGATAAGAAAAAAAAAGTTGCGTTAAAGATGCGTTAGGTAATAAAGAATAAAAAGTTTCGAGTTAGGATTGTTTTGAAAGGGGGGTTGCGTTGCGCGTCATTTAAATAAATCCCTCAGATCTTAACTCAAAGAAAAAGATAAATTTTTTTCGGGTTTGCACGCGTGGTGAAAGTTGTAAAGACATTGTGCACACAGATGCGTCTGTAACCATGGCAACGAGCCGTGCTGGTGGATGCTGTAAGGGGGTGTGCCATTAATAGAAGGGAATAGCAAGGGATGATTCTACATTCGGCTGTATTCGGCATGAGAATCATAAATCAACATATAATAGATGTGATATTGGGGAGTGTTATCTAAAGTTTTAGGGTGTTAGGAACCCTATCGACATGAGTGATGTCGGCGGTGGGGGCGCTCGTATAAGGGATGATTTGTTCTACACTTCAACATATATAGGGGTTTCATGCCAGTTAGAATTATTGACTGCGATTTACCATCTATGGCATAATTATTGCCTTTTATTGCTTGCAAGGACATATTTTTAACGCTCGCACTTTATTTATCATAAGTGGAGAAAAACAAGGGCGTTGAAAAAGCTGAGCGAATCCTCGAGTGGGAATATGCTTTTATAATCAATGCCTTTCATTCTTCTTTAACTTGTATTATATATATTGTAGAAGAGAGAAATTCTTAAAGCACTGCAAATGAACTCCTTTTTAAAATAAACTTTTCAATAATGTCCAACGGGAAAACTTGTATTACAAAAAATATATAAAGTTTATGAATGTTTGTGCGCGCAATCTTTGCCATAAAGTTTCTTCATGGTTGGACAAAAATGTAACTTAGTTTTTAAATCAACTAATCAGATGTTTTAATGTGTTTTCTTACTATTACGACTGTCGGCTGCGCTATTCCACTCACTACCATTGTAAAAATATTAATTTAAAAACGTCTACATCAACGTCAACACTCTAACAACGAAATCACAAACATATACTTCTCCGATATTTTGTTGCCTTATTATTATATAATCAATAAACATTATGTACTATAACTATACACATATTCATCAATAACGTTCCGGTAATTTACTTGTTCATTATTAACTATAAATTTTTAATTTAATTTAATAACCTGGTTTTGTTTTCTTCAGATAACGTTTTCTATAGAATTATCCAATCCTCATTATTGTTCTAATTTTAACACTGGCTCTATTTGTTGCGCTTATCTGTATAGTTTAATGAAAAAGCTGCGTTTTATAATAATAATATGATATGATCAGAAAGATGTTTTGGCTTTCTTTTTATTTTGTTTAATTTAAAAACTTGGAAAATATACAATATATAAAAAATGTAAATTTTAATAAAATCCTTCATTTTCATCATTTTTTATTACTTTTGCTTGCCATAAACGGAATTAAATGCGTTTCGTTCTTAATTTTTAAAGGCCATAAGTTTTCAGTTTTAATAGCCGCACTAACTGCGAGTTAACATAAAGATATCTCGTAAATAAACAAATAATATTCATTGGCAGCGGCAAACTTAATGAATAAAAATAGTTTTATCGCTAAACTTTCAACAGTTGTATTTCATTAAAACAGTAAATGTTAAATTGCAATTATACATGTCGAGGGGGCGTGCACAGCAGCAAAATTGCTGAAATGATTTGTTTTTGGCGCAAATTATGGAAATAAAGCGGCAGTCCCATCGGGTTTACTGCTTTAAATTGCACCAAAAACATTGTTTTATTCACTAAACTGCCGAAAACTATATTCAATCGAAAAAATAAAGTTTAATTTAAGCCTTATTATTATACGCAATCAACAAGTTGATTGCTGACGGATATTATAAGTTAAATGGAAATTTAGTGACCTATATATTTAATGTACGCATGCATCTAAAAAGGCATAATACATTGGTTTTCTAAAGGTAATTGTAATAATTTGATTGTGACAAAACGTAACAAAATGTAAATCTATAAGTCCCATTATGTTTTTATCGATTTGCAATTAGGTTCGATTCGTTTTTTACTATATATAGGTTTATATTTACATTAAAAACGTATTTAAAGTCTGAACTTTAATTATTATACCATATCCACAATAATAATAAAATGCAGCGGCAATTGCTAGTTTATCGAGGGCAATAATGCGCTGAATTATTTGCTTATTAAAACTTTGCAATTATAATGTTGCTTAAATATTATTACTAGAAAAGTCCATAAATGCATTAATCGATGTGCGGCATTAAAGGTAGCGTTACGTTAAATAACATTCGTATATGTTGCTCAGGACCGGATGAAGCTAATCTAAACCATCTGCAAAAAATATTTTTTTCGTTAAATACTGAATACTTAAGTGACATGTTGATTCAAAAATGCAGTGGTTTCCAACCTTCTTTCATTTCCGCCTCTAGCCTTGATTGTTATGAAATAATCTTGACAGCCCCTTCATACATGTAAAAATCCAATTTAATAAATATGGGGTGCCTTACAAAGAAAGTACATTATAGTTTTTGAAAATGTCATAAAAACAGCGAAAATCGAAAAAAATGAAAAAAATGTGGTGTTTATTGAATGAAATGAAATAAAGCGTTTGGTTTTTTGTTTCAATTGTTGATATTTCTATGTCATTTCTGAAACGGGATAATTATTGATGTTTTTCTTATAGAGATACATGCCCCCCTTACAATTGACTACTCAAGCCTCCCTAGGGAAGCGCGCCCACAGGTTGGAAACCAATTTTCTAACGTCTGTAAGTGTTATTAGGTATAATGTTGTCTTATAAAGATTGGCACAGAGAAACATGGCACTTAAATTTGGTTGATATTAATGAAAAAGTCGTCGCGTTTTTCTTCGAACACTAAAAAAAGTTTGCTTTTTTAGAGTTCAAATTCTAACAACTTTTGTACTGAAAGCTGCTAATATTGCAATGTTTTACACTTTCAGGTAATTTTTGGAGCTATATGTATTTTTTATTTTTTAAATGTTGGGGTCTCTATAAAAAGCCGCTCCCACTTGAACCCAATCGGTCTGAATTCTTGCATTTTTTAAAGAAATGACTAAAATTTCGCATGAGAACCCAAAATTTTAACAACCTTTGACGAAAAGCTGCAACTCTTGTAATGTTTTACATTTCCAGACAGTTTTGGGGTTTTCCATAAAAAAATTATCAAATTTTACAAGTATTATACCTACATTCATTCTCTATTTCATAAAAAAACATTCATTTTTTTCATTTATAATTAGAAATTTGTTAAATTGCTATATTTATCAGTACATAGTAACTATGTTTATTTTCTACTATTTTTAATGTTGGGGCTTCTATAAAAAGCCTGTCCCACTTCCACCTAATCGATATGAATCCGGCCCTGATGTTGCTTATTCTTCCCAACGAATTAATTTATACAGCCCGTGCGTGCAATAAACGTACCTGCATGAAACGTTTATTTATTGCTGAACTACTACTTTATAAAACAATGTTAGATGTGACAGTTATTTTATTTGAATTCGAAATGAAACATATTTTAGAGTTACATTCATATTCTAGATTATTCTGTAAGTGTAAACTGCCACGATGTAAAATATTTTTATTTTATTTTGTTGATATGTGTGAAAGCAGCGCATCGCTTTATACATATTTTTTTGTCCTCATCTTGATTGAAATGAATCAAATGAAATATTCTATAAAATTGTTGTACAACAAAGATGTACACTTCATTGGTATTTATTTCGATTTGCAATACAACAACTTTATCATATTATAAATGAAAAATGACATTTTTTACATTTTTGTAATCGAATTACTTGAACATAAACCATTTTAGTTTCGAAAATGAAAATCTGATTAATCATTGCAATTGAAAATAAATTGTGCTTTTCATAATTTGTTTTATAGAACTGTATGGAGTGTTTTTTTTTTTCAAACTAAATATTGATTTAAAAATGTAATGATTTAAATCACCGTTCAAAAAGCATTACGATTGGAAATCAATTAAATTTAAAACACTGAAAACTCGGTTAACGAACCTACCTAATTCGTTTCAACGTAATAACGTTCGTTAACTGAAATGTTTTGTTTAATTTATTCTGGATTTTATTAATAATGTTGTGATAAAAATAAATGAGTATAGTTTTAACTGAAAGTTTATTAAAACATGATAGGTTGATAAAGAAAATAATTAATCTTAAATAGATTTTCTCATAGACAATTTAATTTTATGTAAAAATTAATAATAAATCATAATTATATTCTATATGTTTTTCCTAGATGGTATGGCTACAACGTGTTCTAACTTTTTTTTTGAACTTTCGTTCCATTAATCAGCTTATTGTTTGTAAGTTCCCCATATGTTTGTAATTCCAATCGTTACTGTTTCACAATACTACATGGGTACATATAAGATATGTAATATAAATGAAAAACCCTACCTTTTATTGCTGTGGAAAATATCCTATCCTTGCACAAACACAATAAAATAAGCGCAAATTAGTTTAAAAATTGATTAATCAACACAGTTATTGAAAACGCTTTTTATTACGAAACCACCCCGCAGTGTACTAATAATTTAGTCGTTGCATCAAGTACTTATATTATTGCGTGTAATCTGCGCATGTATGACTCAACTCACTCAACTAATTGGTCCATCATACGCGTTTAACTTTTGGAAGATTCCAATGTCACCAACACGTACAAATCACGCAAATATGACTCATCACTTTTACCTGTAAGAACTTGAAATAAACAATTTATTGCTTCTGCGCACACAAACCCCCTGATAAGTACTTTTATTTGACTGATCCATTATATTACTAGTACAATGGAAGGTGGTCTATTGATAAGACACATTTTTAATAAGTGTGCTATTTAATTTATTTATAATCATCCGAATTCGTGCTTAATTTATTTGTGTTTACGAGTGATAAAGATGGATTATTTTTCAATGCAATACAACGGTAGGATTTTTAATTTACACAGCATGTAAGTATCTAAATATTATACAATCGCAGTTCCGAATTGATTGAGAACTAGAATTATATGCTTATAAGAAATTTTTGGCCTTTATGTAATTATTGAAGTACTAATTACCTATTGTTGGTGCTACAGCATTATAATCATGAATTTCAATTCACGTTTCAAATACCTAATGAAAAATGAAATGATTGAGCTATCAATTTTATTTTGTAAATTGTAAGTACGCTATTAAATTACACTTATCTTCGACATATATCTCGTTCAGTTTGATAAAAGATGGAAAACTTTACGCTTAACTTTTTTAGGCGTTTAGCTAATTATTCAAGTATTAATCTTTCTTGGAGTGCTTTAGCATAAGGATGATTTTCAATTCACATTATAATTATTCAACAAAACACAAATAATTCCATGAAAATAACTTAATGTATAGTGTTAATTCTAAAAATAATGAAGCACACTCTAAAAACCGCAGATAATTGAAAATAGTGGTTTTTACAAAATATTGAAAACTTCAAACATTGATTTTCTAAAAATATATTGCATATCCACTTATATTATAAATTGAGAATAAAATGTGTTTATTTATTATAACTGATTGCAATAAAGCTAGGGAAAATTTGGCACAATAGTTTTGGTCAGTATAAAATAAACAACATGTGGGATTATAAAAATGAAGAACATAAAGATATGGATCTAAATTAGAGTCCATCAAATTGTAATAGGCGCCTAGACAATTTTTGTGTAATTCGACCTCATACCCCACTTTTACGATTTTCACCCTCTAAACGTGATTTGTGACCCCATGCTCTTTTGTGATTTTTCATCCGGACTACATGTTATTTTCACCCCTCGAATGTTGTCGGTTGCGTTTAGCAACACCCTGTATAATGACATAAATATGAAATATAAAGCTGAAACGTGGAGAATTTGAAAATAAAAAAAAAATCAAAAACGATTTGTTAAGCGAGGCCTCACGGTAATTGATATGTATTATAAAACGGGGTGTTCAATTTATGTTCCTCTGCCAAATGAAGACTGTATTCAAAATTATTTCAATACTTGCTACGTATTTTTTACATATTAATTTATGATTTTGCATGCTCGTAATGTTATTTTTACTCCTTTAATGTTGTTTGTTAAACTTGACAACACTCCGTATAATGATATAGAAGTATTGCCTATATAAAAATATATAACAGAAAATAAAAGAATTTAAACAAAGATTTGTTAACCGAGGTATCACAGTAATAGAAATTACAAAACGTGGCGTTCAATTTATGTTCCTGTACCAAATTAAGACTATCTAAATTGCTACGAACCCTTTTTCATGTTAATTTATGATTTTTTCATGCCCATAACGTTATTTTCACACCTTTAATGTTATTTGTAAAGTTTGGCAACACTCAGTATAATGATTTTGAAATATTGCTTACATAAAAATCAAATAAAAAATATAACAGAAAATAAATGAATTAAAAAATAAATTTGTTGACCCCGGTGTCACTGTTATTGAAATGATAAAACACAGCGTTCTTTTATGTTCCTGCACCTAATTACAACTATCTTAAATTTTTCGATAAGTTTTTGCTCTACGAACATTTTTTACATACACATTTGTAATTGTTCAGAGCATTGTGGTTTATTTCGCCCCTCCAATATTGTCTGTAAAGTTTCGTAAGAAAAAGATAAGAGAAATGAAAAGAAAAGAAATTAAAACAAAATTTTTTCGAGACTTTCTATACGCATTTTTTACATGCTCATTTATGATTTTATATCCTCATGACGTTTTTTTCATCCCTCCAATGTTGTCAGTAGCGTTTGGAAATAGCTTATATACTTACCTATACAAAAAAAATTATACAAAAACCAAATACATATCTATAAATATAAAATAGAATTGTGAAATGAATTTAAAAATAAAAAAACTTACAATTAAATAAAATTTGTTAACCAAGGTATCACTGTAATTGAAGTTATAAAACGCGATGTTCAATTTATGTTCCTGCACCTAATTAAGACTATCTTAAATTTTTCGATACTTGCTCTACGAACGAACATTTTTCATTTTTAACGGTGGCTGTCTGACTTTTGGACAGTCACCATTAATAATTATCAATTTTATATTAAAACTTATGGAAGTTCGTATATTTTTATGCAGTATATTGCAAACCGGAGGAGGAGTTGGTTAGAGATTTTCGAGCTTATATAATCTTTTATTGCTGTCAGAAATGAATAGTCTTTGCCATCAATTAGGCGGCCAAACTAATTTGCTTAGAATTCATTTGAAATTTAAATGATAAAATAACGTAACAAAAACCGTTTTTATGCATCAGCATATTTCATAAATGCGAACTTTTCCCTATTCTAATATTTTTTAGCGGAATTGTACTATATAGTATAAAAAAATGCGAAATGAAACATTGTGAAATATTTTCGGCCAGAGAATTGGAATAGAATTTAAATAATTGCTATATGTATTTTTGTATTAATTTAATAGGTATATGTTTTTTTTACAATAGATTTAAATACATTGTACGTAGGTATACAATGCGTTTCATTCAAACATATTCATAGGAAAAATCTATAAAATTTTTTAAACATTAAATTGTGAATGGGGATTTTTCTTTGATCTTGCGGCATTTTCCATCAATTTTTTATCGACTTTTGTTGCAATTGCGCTAAAATCTTCTCGCTTTTCTAACAATTTAGCTAGATATTTTTTTTATGGAAAATGCCTAAAATCAGAGTAAGATTGTTGAAAAATTTCTCCGTTTGATTTTTCTTTGATTTTTCGGCATTTTCCATCAATTTTTTATCGACTTTTATTGCAATTGCGCTAAAATCTTCTGGTTTTTCAAACAAGTTTGCTAGATATTCTTAAATATTTTGATGGAAAATGGCAAAAATCAAAGAAAAATTGTTGAAAAATTCTATCCAAAATTTAATGTTTAAGAATTTTGATGAGATATTAAAAATGTATATAGATTATATTTCTATGAATGAAAAGCACACTGTATGTGCGATTAGGTTTCCAATTTATCTGATCCCTATCGTATTTCCATTTGGGTCAGTGATTAATTCAATCACTATAATTATCG